>APFE030345144.1:57091-116294 GCA_000404065.3 Pinus taeda
GTCCTAGAGTCGAATATAGTTGTTGGAGTCTCTGCTCAGTGTATTTAACAAGTGTAGCTGGATCTGTTTCTTCAACCTGTCCTGAGGATGAACCACACTAGTTGGTTCGAAACGTGTCGAGAAAGGTCTTTCTATATGTGATTTTCGCCGAAGCTCTTCTTATAATAAAATCTTAAATCAACATAAATAATTTGTTTCTTTAGATCCGATAGATCATTGTTTGATCTCAGCGAACGTTAACCACCATCATCATCATATAATAAAACTTACTTTTAAAGATTTTAACCATTCCATTTAAATCAACAAAAATATTAAAATGACGAATGTAACATTGCTGAATATAATATATCTAAGCATAGTTTTCGTATAAGCTTATTGAATACGTTTTATTTAATTTGATTTCAAATTTGGGCATAATTAAAGTGGAAAAAGTAAAAATTATTATATTGAATTAGTATTTTATAATTGTAGAATAAATTGATTGGCAATAATTTTTCCCCATTGTGTTGTGGTTATTAATGATACTCATAATTAATGATAATGATAGCTAATATTTATTAATATTAAATCATGTTTTTTTGAAAAAAAGAAAAGTAATATTAAAAAAAAATGATATTGGATTTTTTGATTATAGTTTTTATATGGGAGTGGTTATTATAATGACATTGAAGGTTAACTTATTGATTAAATTTATCTTATTGAATTATGTTAAAAATTATTTATTTTTAATATTTTTAAGAGAAATATTAAAAACGTTTTTTTTTTTTTTAATTTTTTGTTTTTTAAAATTAATTATGTTATTTTTTTTTTTTTAAATTAGTAGAAATTTTGTATTACAAAGAGTTGGATTCTAGGCTATTTCTTTCAAATTTTTAGCATGTTATGCAAAAACACAATATTCAACAATCTTATGTCTATCACACTTTTTCCAGCTATTCAAAATATCTGCCTACTGCAAACTCTATAATAGACACCTACTATTAACTTATATTTGTAGAGCACTACAAAATTCAGAATATATCTATTTAACTTAGTTTAGATAGCCCCACCACAGGAGCTTCTACTAGTTGTTCAGGATCATTATCTACATTTTGCTAGTCACTTCCCTTGATGCGTTTAGACCCTTTCTACTTAGGTTTATTTCAATATTCTTCCTCTGGGAAGATTTCCTATTCTCCAATGCAAAGCTTTTCTTCCAACTCAGTCATTCTAATGTCCATAACAACTAATTCAATTTTGCACTCTAGGTTTGATTTTTAAAAGAGCCCCTTTAATGGAACATAATTTATCTCCAAAATTTCTAATTTTGCTCACTTCGCCTCTTCCAAGTCAACCTTCTTTTCCACTGCGTGCAGCAAGCCTTCTATCATTGTTGAAAGTCCATTCAGAATTTGTTACATGTCATTTTGTCACCATTAGGCAAATGACTGTCAATCTGGATCTCTAGCTATCCAATGAAGTGTTCCAAGCTTTGCCCCCCAATGTTAGAGGCAAAACAATCCCAAAGACAACAAGAATCCTAGATTACATTACTCAAAAACCTACTTTTAAGCACTTGCACGATTTCCTAGCCAGAATTTGCGCAACTGCAGTTTTTACAATTGTGGCATGCAAAAATTTGCGCTTTGTCTTCCACTATGAACTATGTAGATCTCTTAAAGTTAAGTAGAAATAAAAAGTGATTTCTAGAAGCCTTGTTGGAGGAATATTTGCCAACTAAAATCCTTGAGCTTCTACATACTTGGCCTCATCCCTCTGTTCATGGAGAAAACTTCCTCCCTTTGTGGAACCCTAATCCCTCATTTTGAGGATCTCATCCCCTGAGAAGAGGATCTCAAGCCTACTCCTCTTGGCCTATAAATTCAACATAGACCAGAGGCCCAGGGAGGACTTATGAATGTGAACTTATGATGTTGGAATAGGGCTGGAAATCTTGTCACTTAAGGGGAGGATTGGAGACCATTGGGAGGAGGCTTACATCATCAAGACAAGGTTGTATTGCTTCTTCTTGTTCAAATATTAATACAAGCAATTGTTTATTTTCTAATTTCACTTTTTTTAATACTCTTTGCAAAGCTCCTTGAACTTTTGCATGATTTATAACTGAATATTGGTTTAATCCTATGATATGTACTACTATATTGAAACTTTCATTTGTTTTGTGTTTCATTTTTATCTACGCTATGTTGTTATGCCTTGTTTAGTTTTGTTTATGCAGATCTTCCTTTGAAGCAATGAGGAAAGACTTTTGAAAGCATTAGAAGGACTTCCATAGCCATTTCGTAGAAAGCTAAGAGGCTCTTGCATATCTCATACTTTATGCCTCAGTTATGAATTAAGGAAAAGTAGCAGTCACTTGTTTTGTTTGTTACTATATCTCTTTAGAGTCTAGCGAGATCACTCTTGTTTGCAAGAGCAATTTGTCTGCCATAACAAATTGGCGACCATATTGGGGAAAGTTCTCATGACTTTTAAATCTCTTTCCGTGGCCTTATTTGGTTGTGTCTTAGATATTGAAAGTTTGAATTTTATGAATTTTTGACTTTATTTTTATTTTTCCTTAATTTTTCTTAGCTTACACATTTTACATTTAGTCATAAGGCACAAATCTACGCACTTAGTTTTTAGAAAATAGTGCAGCTGCACATTGAATTCAATTGGTTTCCTATTTAAATTGTTGAAATTTAAAAAAAAAGAGGTTTTTCATTTGTTGAGTCCATGAATGTTTTATTACTATGCTTTGTTGGATTTGTTTACATTCTTGGAAAGTTTGTTTTAATTCGATTGGGTGTTATGAATTGTCTTCTTGAGAAATTCTTATCTTTACAAATTAGGGTTAGAGGCTTCATATGATGGTTTGCTGATTTATCAAAGGAAGGATTGGTAAGTTTGTTGATTTATCAAAGGAAGGATTGGTAATTTTTGAGTTTGTGTCTTCTTGTCTTTCTTCTTTCAAATGATCAGATTTAGTGTTTGTTTTAACTATTTGTGAAGAATCATTTAGTTAATGAAAAATAGTGTTTTACAAGCTTAAGTATTTTTCGCTCATATAAGTGCTTCTTTTGCTTACTTTGAAATGAAAATCTATTCTTCTTTTTTTAATGCCTCCTCCCACATTTACCCACTTTCACTAGCTTTTCCGGGGTAAACATGAGCTGCGGGTCACTATGATATGACTCAACCTCCTATGTGACCTTAAGGAAATAGATTCGACAACTAAAGACCTTACTGACTCCCCTCGAGTTCCACAGGACCTCCAGGAGTAACCCAAACCATCCAGGTGTCCAACCCCTGAGGAAACTCACTTTTTCCTTGACCTTGAGCCCCAGTCACTCCCTTGCCAAGGCCTCCATGCAACTATGGGTTCCCAGTCGCTCCCATAGGCCTGCATCAGTGCAACTATGGCCTCTTTCTGCTAGTGATGTGACATCAACTGCGAGAATTAAGGCTACTTTCCAAGGTTATGGATAAGCCTCTACCTAGAAATCGATGAAACATCCAGAACTCATAAAAGACATGAATACAATTTTTACAAACCAAAACTGGAACCAAGACTTAACTTGACCATCCCCAACCGAGACTGACATTTTGTGAAACACTTGGTAGATATGCAACCTACAGGTCATGAATGCAAGTCTGAACATAAGGGACTAAAAAATTAAGTGAGGTTTAACAAGAAGGGTCTCTACCTTCTCACATTAGCTATCATATCATCAATGTGGTCTTACATTCATTATTTATTCAATTACAAGTAAAAACATGAATAGAGCCATGACTGCCAATTTTCATATAACCATGCTTATAACTAACATAAAACCAAATAAATAACAATAAGAGAACATCCATTAAAGCCACATAATAACTAGTACATTTCCTTACCAAAAGAAAGAGAACTTAGCTTTTATTAAACATAGGCAATTAACAACTGGGTTCGGGACTACCACGTTCCACCCAACTATAGATTGGTTGAACCATATATTTCTTTCAGCCAATCACCCCCGTGCCATATTTCAAGCATGAATGTTGGTTTGCATGGGAATAACCAATCCAAAGACAACCAAGGAAATCCAGAGGTTAAACTACCTCCACCCTCTCCACACCGTGATCGCTCCTAAACTCATGTCGAGATCACAAAAGTGAATCGAGCTTGGATGCCTTAGATTTCCTTCACCATCCTTGAGTAATTTTCCTGTCTCCACCCTTAGGCTTTACCATGTATTCTACCATTACCAGTCAAAGGATTCCTAGGCCTTTGGGAATTTTCCTGCGACCAGCTCACCTTGGATTCCAAAAACATCCGACAATCCAAAGCTCAAACCAAGGACAATCTCATCACACCATGTCTATTCGAAAATGGAAAGGCTAGGCTAAATCCCACTATCAATCACGGCAAAATCCATGCCAATGAGATCAAAAGAACCATATACCAACATGTACATACCATGCATGTCAAAACCATCACTCTCTCTCTATGTCACCTAACTATGTCAATATCTCCCACCCTCTCTCCCCCCACTCTCTCTCTCTTAAATTTGATCCCATTGTATTTTATTTAAGAAAATATCTAAATTTAAAAATTTAATTGGTTGTAAATATTAAACTTATATTTTGGATCAATCATGTCAAAGAAAATACAATAATGAAAAACTTAAAAAATCATGTTCTATCTTTCCTCTATCTTTGATTGCTCTCATCCCTTGGTTCCTTAGTTAATATGGATCTATTCTAGTTCTTGATAATATTATTTATATTATATAAATTTCACATCTCTCTATATAAAAGTATTTTCATGTTTAATTTTATTAAAACCTTGATTTCATTTCCATGAGAATATTTTAGTATCTAAAAAATAATTATAACCTTTTTCTTTTAGATTTCATTAAAAAAATGTTATAAAATTAACTTAAAATAAAATATTTTGATTGTGAAATAGGTTAGGGATTTTGGGTATGTAGTATTGACAAGTCATGGTATTGGCCCATGGTATTATAACAAAAAAATATTTATAAAATATTTTGATTATGAAATATGTTATGGTTTTTGGGTATGTGGTATTGATAAGCCATGGTATTGGCCCATGGTATTGTAACAAATCCTATTAACAAGTTAATAATATCTATACAAGTTAATAATGTCCATGGTTAAGAATCTTGGGATACTGTAAGTTTATTGTCATTATTAAGTTTTTATGTGCTTATTAATTAAATTTAAATATGGTTATGGAATTATTATTTTAGTTTATAAAGTAAAATGAATGTTAATTTATAGCTACTACTTATATGTTATATTTTTTAATGTGATATGTATATGATTTTATTTTATCTAAAAAATTGTTCATAATTTTAGTAATGAAAATAAAATCAAAATATAACAAACTCAATCTTATTATTTTTATTACTTTAACATTTTATTATTAATTGAGGCAATATTTAATCTCCAGGATCTATATTACTTTTAACTTGTCATTATTAATTTAGCCAACATTTAAATGTTTACCCTATCTAGGATACTCAACTCTATATTACTTTTAACTTTTTATTATTCTTTAATTTAAGTCTTTAGTGAGCCTTTTTTGGAAGCTTCCAGTAGGAATTTATTGAAATCACAAGGTTCATGGGTAGCCCTTGCACAATCGAAGTTGCCTAGGGTTTTTGAGGGTGTTGAATCCATATATTGAAATCACAAGGTTCATGAGTAGCCCTTGCACAATCGAAGTGCCCTAGGGTTTTTGAGAGTGTTAAATCTATATATATACAATCAAAAAATCAGTTATATAACACAAATCAAAGTTTCACCTCAAATTGTTTCACTTGATTCTAGCACCGGGAAGGCCAAAAAATCGCAATAAAGACAACTCTTTACTTTTAACTTTTTATTATTCTTTAATTGAACTTACATTTAAAAATATTGACAAATTTTCTTACATTTCCACAACTGTAAGAACCCCTCTTACCTTAAATTTTCTTACTTTTAACTTTTTATTTTTCTTTAATTGAACCTACATTTAAAAATATTGACAAATTTTCTTACATTTACGCCTATACCCCACTGTAAGCCCCTCTTACTTTAAATTTTCTTACTTTTAACTTTTTATTTTTCTTTAATTTAACCTACATTTAAAAACATTGACAAATTTTCTTAAGTCTAGACATCTAGCCTATACTCAAATGTAAACCAATTATAGATTTTCAATGATGTTTTGGTTGCTTCTCTAATACAAAAAATTAAAATTTTTGACTGTATGCGTCCCTCTTACTTTAATTTTTTTAAAAGATCTCTCTACTTTTAACTTTTTAGTGTTCTTTAATTAAATTTACATTTAAAAATGTTGACAAACTTTTTTACATTTACACATCTAGCCTTCTATACTCAACTGTAAACAATCCTTACCCAATTATAGATTTTTTTTCAATGATGTTTTGGTTGCTTCTCTAAATACCCAATTATAGATTTTCAATGAATTAACATCTTGGGCTGTATTAGCCGGCCATTTTTTCCTTCGATAGTGTTTGAACAAATAAATCATAGCTTTGCCTTCAATTATTAATTCATTACCAAAGCACTTATCATGCAGAGTCTTAAGCTTGTCAACTTATATGGCTGATGTAAAATCCGACGAATTGAACTCGTCCTCTAAGTGTTGTTATTTTATAACTAAGCCCATAAAAAGTCTTAATAACAAGGATAGAGATTGAACCCCAGAGTGCCACTCGGAATGACCACGTGATAACTTTCTAACGAGATGTTCAAATTCGTTTCTTCTTACTATGACACTGTCTGCTGTTATGTCAACTTCAAGCTGGCAGGTGTTGCTATCTATATTTCATAAGATCGTTTACATTTAATGCACATTTATAAATTATATGATAGACGTGGTTTCTCTGGTTGTAATGGGAGAGTCACATTTTGCTTCTGCTATTACAAATTACTCTTTCCTCTTTTACAATGGAGGGTTGAACGGAAGCTATTTTATTTTCAGAGGAATACAGTAAGTTGTGTGTTTTTTTTTAATTTTTTAATTGTAATGCAAGCTTTTTGTTTATTGAAATCTTGAGTCGCCACAAGTTTTGAGATTTGAGGTGAGGCAATGGCCTTTTCCAACTCTTCAAATATAAAATAATGAAGCCCAGCTGTGGATATAGTGATTAAGAATAAGAGTTTCAATTTGATATAATTGAGAAGTAAATAGAGCGGCTCATAATTCTAGTTTCGATTTGAAAGAAATGAATGGCCTTATCCAACTCTTCATAATTCCTGGATAATGATGCCACGGAGGGGGCGTTGAAAATAGCTATGTTTCCTTGCCACCGTACTTCACACGCAGGCTGTGCTGCCCACGTCATCTTCATTTTTACCAAATCAACGTGATTTGCACCCTACGAAAAGATCAAGAATTCTGCACATAGTTTGACAAAAGGGGCATAGTCGGCTTGTTTTGTTATGTCTCATCAATGTCACCAAAAAGGTGAAGTGACGAAGTATAAGATGCTAGTGGGTGTACCCTAGTGTGTCACGTGTTTCCTTAAATCATAAATAAGTTTGTTTTGGTAGGAGGGGAATTGAAAGATAGGTGGTTAGGTATCGATGAAAGTTTTAGGGTTTTAGTTGGTGTGGTTCGTTGTTAATGGCGGTGTAGAATGTCAATGTTTTTTGTCTGTTTTTTCGTGGTATGTGTTTAAATTTAGCGATGTGTCTGTTTATTAACACCTGTAGGTTTTGGTATAACGACAACTGTGACGTCAACAAGTGGTATTGGAGCCCAATGTCTCAAGTTCAAAACACATTGGGCTCACGTTGGAGGGAGATTGTTGCTGTTTTATTAACACCTGTAGGTTTTGGTATAACGACAATTGTGAAGCGAACAAGTGGTATTGGAGCCCAATGTCTCAAGTTCGAAACACATTGGGCTCGCGTTCGAAGGAGATTGTTGGTGTAGAAGGTCAACGCTCCGTGTGTATTTCTTTGTGACATGTGCTTAAATCTAGAGATGTGTTTGTTTACTAACACTTATATGTTAATTTTTAGTTAAATATGACAAAATGAGATCACGACTTAAAAACTCTTTTCTAAATTAAGATAGGTTGAGATAAAAAAATATTTTCTAAATGAGGAGGGTGGGATAGAAAACACTTGTGGAGAGTTGAATTCATTATTTAAACTAATTTATACTTAGCTAAAACTTGTATTTACATATCGTATTTTATGTTGATATGAAATATGGTCAGTGCATGTAGATTGTTGTTGTCATATATAACCACTGGCACGTTGAGTAAGCTATATTTTCATCTATGACTTATTTTAATTGATGATGTTTCTAATTCATTACACCTAACTATCTGGTGGAAGCTATTAAAATAATAATTTTATTAAAAGTTAAATAACACTTTTAGTTAAGAGCACTGCGACATATAAACGATATGTTAATCCAATTATAAATATTTTTACTATCCCTTACTCACAAGTCAACAAAACTTTAATGTCTTTTATTAAATAATAAATAACCCGATTAGTTAGAAGGCAATGGCATTATAATTAATAATAATAATAATAATAATAATTAAATAATAATAATAGTTTATTTATTTCACTTTCACACATAAACAAAAATAACATTAATAACATTTAATTTTATTCTTACTAGAAAATACTTTACATTATTTAAGATTAGAATATTTATCTTACTTTTAAAAAGATAGATATATATTGATATTTTTAGCTACTAAATTACCAATTGGAAAACTAGACTAGCAATATAAACTTAAAGTTCTCTGATTCTTCATAATTACTCTTTATTTGAGAGTGCAATACCTAAAAATTAGAACTATTCCTATATAGAAAGCTAAAAATATACTTAAAAACAAAAAAATGACATGAAAGTAAAGTGTTATTGCACAATATTGTCTTGCTAGTTTCCATTCTGCAGGGGTGTTCTTTGGGATTAATGGTTGTGGCTTTTTGTTAGAGTTGAATGAGTAAAATTCCATGTTTTTCATGTTCTTGGAAACAAACATGATCTTTCTGTTAGGTTTATCTACCTTTTCAAGTAGCTTTGCAATATATATGATTTAACTCTGTTGGGTGTTTACCTTTTTTGTGAAGACTCTTCCCATTAAGGTTTTTATGTGCTAGTACAAATTGATAGTTTACATGTAGGAGGTTCATTAGGGAAATTTTGGGGCCTAAAATGGGCTTCCCAAGAAAAATAATAAAATAATAGTGAAAATAATAAAATAATGATTATGATTATTTAAAGAAAAAGAAAGGAAACTATTTTTCTTTAATTATATTTCTGCCTTATCTCCTTATAAATTTACTGAAATGCCAAGCCCATTGGATGCAGAATTAAATTCCAAGCCCAACAAGCACCCACTCTGCATACATTTGAGTAGACTCACATTGAAAAAAATTGAAAACAAGAAACAAAAAAACATGTTGAAACATGTTTTTTTCATTTTTTTCGATGTTGATCTACTCAAAAGTATGCAAAGTGAGTTTTCATTCGACATGGAATTTAATTATCCATCCAACGGGGGTGTATATGTTTGGAATTTGATTAAACATATAAAGAGATAAGCTGAAAATACAAATAAAAAAGGTAGTTTTCTTCTTTTCTCTCCAAAATATTACCCCTATGGATGACATCATGACCTTGAATCCTATTGGTTCCTTTAAAGTTAATTTTGTTAGTACTTTTTTTTATCTGAGTCTCAATTTTCTATAATGGTTCAAGCCGTTGTAAATTCTCAATATCCAGTGTCTAGTGCCTTATCTCCTACTCTATATGTCTATTAGGATGAATCTTTGAGATCATTAAACTTGTTCCTCCAGATCAGAAATAACTCTTTGGACAATTACAAGGAATATGCCCATATAGCATTCCATTGCTACTCTAGAAACTACTTGGGATCATGTGTAGTGAGTAGAAGATGGATTGGAATCAAAATGGGGTAGAGACCAAGTCATCCCTACCTACCATTCCATTGTGGCTCTAAAGTTATATGTCTAACCATGATGGAGGAGATAGGATAGGGGGTGGGGCAATATAGGAAGGCCCCTCGGACAAGTTGGGTGAAAAGGAGGAAAGCAAGCAGGGAGAGAAGAGGGAGGACAGAGAGAGAAAAGTGTGAGAGGAAGAATAGGCTAAGACAATAGGAGAGTTGAGGAGAAGGATGGGAGGGAAGAAACAAAGAACGAAGAAGGAGTGAAGAACTTGAGGGGGTGAACCCAGAGAGGAATAAAAGAACTAGGGGGACTTTGAGAGGAACATAGTTAGATGCCAGATGTAACAAACCCCCTTATCTAACTAAAGGTGGTTACCATGCTAACCCAAGACATAGTGTGCATTTATGTAGATGGGGTTTTGTTTTGTTTTTGGCCTTTCTCTTATAATGAAGAACAACATACTCACTTGTGATGGTATACAAGGGAGAAATATAAAGTGACTAGGATTTCGTTATTTATGTTATAATGAGTCGAAGTTTAACATTGATCTATTCTTTGGGCTTGTTTAGTCGTGAGGAAGGTATGGAAACATATTGAGGAACAATTGGCCTCATGCATCTTTGAGATAAAACCCTATTAAAGAATGTTGCATATTTTTCTTCACCCTAGCATCCTCAAGAATTTAGGGTCATTTCCCATTCTGGTTGCATGGGACATCTAGCTAGCATGTAACAAAAGGTTATTGAGGAAAAATTTACTCCTCCACCGGAGATATCAACACAAGTTTTAGCTCTTCTAAAATACATTCAAATCCTCCTATATCCAGAGACCTCCTCGTTTAGTTGGATAGATATCAATTAACAAGGATAGGGCATGAGGATGACTTGATGGTGAAAACTAGAGGGAGGTTCCTCTTTATGGTGTGGATTTGATTATATGTTTATCATTAAATCACTCCCTCATTGGAAAAGAAACATGGGGATTTGCATAACTAACATTAGGCAAATATGTGTACTCTATGCAATGCTCAAATGCATGGTTAAAAGGAATATTCAACAGCTTTGTCTTTGTGAAAACAAAATTGGCTATTCTCTACGTGTAGGGCAGAGTTTATGTCTACATTCTCATCTTATAGATATTGGACAACAATAGATTTAATTTTTTTATACTTTTCTAGGAGATATTTCTTACTAATATCTTCCAAGAAGCCAACATGTACGCAGACAGTGATATTGATAAGGTGATAGCATGGTTGCATATTTTCTAAACTAAGCATGTTTCAAAAGTTCTAGGGAAAACTCCATCTTAGTTATGGTTGATTAATACCTTTAGTCCTTGGCTAAACACTGTCTTAATGAGAAACCATTTTGACTTCACCATACACAAGTAACACTATCCTACTGAGAAATTGTTTTGTCTTCACCATACTCAAATTTTGAGTTCAAATCCTTATAGATAAAGAATATGGACTAAAAATGGAAGAAAATATTTCATAAGAAATTTGTATTAGTTTAGGAAAATCACCTAGCACACCAACAACCCTATTCAAGCAATGTGCATCCATCTAATATTTTATGTCTTCATTGCAATGAAAATAAATATACCTCAAAATATTCATTTGAAAGGAAAAGACATGCATCAAATTCAATTTGAAAACTAAACGCAGTTAACAATGCTATAATGTAACTAATTAAGAACAATCGCCTAATTCTCTTATTGTGAGCCATGTATATCTGACAAAAAAAGAGTCCCCAACCATTAGATTTCTAGATAGCTATAAGCCTTAAGAAGAAACAAAGTTGTATTTTAGGATTTGTAGCATATAGAAATAGAGTAAAGCATTCTCTCTAAGGCTACAAAGTAAACAGGATTTAGAAGTAGTACATCTCACATATTATCCTTTTAAACTAGCTAACCTCCAAAAGAAGTGAAGTTTTAATAACACCATTGTTAGTAATATACCCTTGATGGCAACAACGTGTGATCATAATTACTATCGGAGTGATAGTTTTTTTTATTAATAAAGTCTTTACATATTTAGCCTCCTGCATTCAGAGCATGTAATGTGCCCATCACAAGTATCAAATTATTCTTCACCTTCAAGCTGAATTTATAAATCCATGCCCTATGAGACAATTCACATTTAGATTTCAGCAGCTAACACAGTGATCTTAAAGGAAAATAACCCTCAAAACAATATCGACCACATATTTATTAATCAAACATTATGTAGGCTTGCAACTCTGTAATCGCTAACCATGAGATTCTAGTCTATATTTTCAGACCAACCTCATATACTAATAAGTAGAAACATTCAAGTTTCCAGAATCTGTTCTATGGGGAGAAAACAAACATCGTTCAACTGTAAATCTATGCTACTATATGCTTAACCAAACTGATGAAAACATGAACACCTTCCTTGTGAATTACATAGAATCGTTAAAATAACATAAAGCAATGTTGTAATCTAGAAAATATCATACATTATTACTAGTAGAAAGACTTCAAGAAATTATACAATAAACATATGGAGATATGAGAAATAAAATAATGGAGACATAGCCAAAATCCACAAAGATATATTCTTTATTTTGTATCGAATCAACTTGTTACATTTCTCTCTCTCTCTCTCTCTCTCTATATATATATATATATAGCGAGAGAGAGAGAGAGAGAGAGAGAGAGAGAGAGAGAGAGACTAACAATATATTTATGAAAATCTAACTGATTAACTGATTATGCTTCTTAAACTACCATTAGTTAACTTGAAATTACATTACAGACTGTTGACTTGATTTGGGCTAGTCAGCAAGGCTGACTAGCCCTTATTCCATATGACTAGTTAGTAAAACTGACTAGCTCCTCCAACTTCTTCCCCACCCTCAAAGCCTTCGTTGTCCCAAAGAAGGGGAGAGTCGGAGTAAAACAAAAAGACAAAAGAAAAAAGGACTTTTTTACATATGTAAGTAGATAGTTTCTAAGGACAAGTATTACAATGAAGAAAAATTAAATTAATATAACTGGTATATCAGTTCCATGTGCCTCTATTGTTGTGGTTGGAACCTATGAAGCTAACTGAGATGAATGGTTCATTGGTTGGCTGACTTCCTCTTCACGAGATTGCTTTTTTGAGGTGGCAACATACGTTGAAACACTAGGTGCATAGAATTGATGGGTAGGTCATTAGGGATGTGGTGAAGTTGAACGTGCTCACAGTTGTGGAACTGTGCCTAGGAAATTAGTCTAGTAGATTATTGGGGAAATCATATTCAAGTGCTCATCACATATCAACCATTCTCTAACTGCCACTCTAACCTTTACACTTGAGTCTATAATATAGTCAAATATTGTACATTTTCTTCCATATATGTGTGGTCTACTATTCTTTGACTGAAAGGCTTGACTCCTTTGATACCCACAACTTGCTGAAGAATTTGTTGTAGGAATTCAGACGCGTTTAAAGCTTCATGCTGAGACTTATTCCCTTCCCATAACCATTGGTGATATTGTTGTAGGAGCTGTGAGTAGGTTTCCCTTTCTTGTTCCAATTGGGTGTTAATTGTCTGCTAGTCTCTAGGATCTAAATATTGTCTAGCTGATAGATATATGATAAGCATCCCATGAGCCCTTATATTTGAATAAACATAAGACAGATAGGTAGGCCAATTATTTAAAGTAGTAGTAATAGTAGATCTCCTATCCAATGTGACTTCTAAAGTTTGTTTTGCTGTTAAAAACTCACCATGGGATTTTTGCATAGCTTGTGTGAAGATAGGATATGGGACAACTATGCGTTGGGTTTGCAACTCTGACACTTGTGCCTAAAGTTGTACATTTTGGTTGGTTAGTTTGTCTACCATCTGCTGGACATCAACAAGATGATCCTCAATGTTGGTTGGAGCTAGTACATTATTCAATTTTTTTTGCTGCCCAGATTTGACATGCTAGCCAAGTCTCCCTTTCTTGTTCCTTCAAAAGTAGAAGCTTGTCAGTATCTTTCTTTCTCTTCTGCAACGGATTCTTGGAAACTTTAACAAATTGTTCAATAACTTGAAAGAGTTGTTTTTCACTGGTAAGCTTAATGTAAAAATATTTGGTACTAATATCAATAGGCCTATTTTTCTCTTTGGTTGTTGGAATGGATGTTGTAGTTGGTTTTGTAGTTGATTGAGTAGTCAAGATGGATTTGGTACTTGTATTATTTTCAATTGTTGTATTGATAATTGGCACTTCATTTGCTTTCTCTTGTTGGCACTTAGTCAAAGTAACAATGGTCTACTGATTGTAGTCTCTAATAATTTCATCGAATTGAGTTTTATTGAACGAATTATATTTGTAATCATGCTATGAATTATTATGAATATCTAATTGATTTAGTTCTGACTCATTGCCCTCTAACTAGTTCATATTCCTCAAAAAAGGGCGCTATGACTAGTTTTGTTTCGACTAGAGTCTCTTAGACTATTCTTTGTCGAATTTTTCTCTTTCTAACTGCTCTTGTTGAGAGTGTTCTTTGTCAATTTTCTCTTCTAGAGAGTGCTCTTCTTTAGACTTCCCTTGGACTGCTTGCTTGTGTTCTTCTAAAATATGAGACATCGAGTGGATAGGAGTATCATTTGTTTTGTCAATCTCTATGACTATGGTAGACTCACTTATTTCATTTTGAGATTGGTCTGCAGTACCATTAAGTTAACAATGTTGTGAAGAAGGGCCACCATTATGCTTACCTTTTTAAAGTACTTCATCCATTTTGTGTCGGATGCCTTCAGCTAGGAATCCTTTGGCATTTTCTAAGGAATCGCGTATTTATGTATTAATGGAGGGTAGTCTAACCTTGCTAGGATTCTTTATTGTTTTCTCTTCATGCTACAATTGTTTAATGACATCTTCTAGTCATTTTCGCTTCAAGGATAATCGAATTTAATTGTATTAAGCACTTTTTCCCATTAGGATGACTTGGTTTTCAATGGAGTGGACTTGGGGCTGATGAATTCTTTATGGACATACTTGTGCGAGGACTCATGCAAGGGTACCGACGGGTCAACTTTGAAAGGTTGCAGGTACATAATGACCTTGAATTCCTCTTTGACTTTGGCAACTCTTAAGGGGTGATGATTTCATGGGATGTTTCAAAGACTACAGGTGGATTAATGTATTTGGTGTTTGATTGATCACATAATTCATCAACTATTTGGTTGATAGTGGAATGATAGGGGACTTCCTTGGGATCAACCTAAGGCGAATTGTTATACCATACTTTGGTATAATACAGGAATAATTGAATATGTGAACATGGGGGGAGGGATCGACGGATGTGCTGAGGCACTCTCCACTTATTAGAGATATTTTAAATATTCAATATTCAATTCCTAAAAATTTCATTGGGGCTTATAGATTGGGGTTTCCTTGAACAGGTACTAGAAAAAATTATGAAATTAGACATAAGGGGTGTGCCTTTGTTTGTGAAGTTTTCTTTCCCACTAGTGGGTTCAACCTCAAAGATATCCACATTAATAAAGAAGGAAAGTGAATATGCTTAGCATAATTCTGACAGTCATGGTAGTTGGCTTTAACAAGATCAACTACATTATTTGCCCAATTTTATTGAGTTATATATTTTGTTATTTCACCAATGAATTCAAGCATTTTGAGCTTGGCGTCTGAAGCTCAACCTACTGAGGTGAGACATAAGGATACAATTGTAGATATCCATCTAGCCATAGGGTCTTGGACTTGATTGATGACTAGACCTCATGAATTCTTCCTGGACACTCCTCCAACAAGCTTCATGAGCCAGTCATTTACATTAGTTGTGGTCATTGACTTGGTTCCTTTGTAGGGAAGTCTAGTTATCAAATGAATATTAGTACCATAAATAGAATGTGATTGATATAGCCACAAATTTCCATTATGGTACCTACTTACTAGGTATTTGGCAGCTTCCTCTTTCATACCTTGGAGGTCTGCAACTAATGGGGCACCCAAAATATCTCAAATTCTATCTTTTTCTAAGAGGTATGTCTGAGCATTCCACTAGTCTCCTATCTTGGCCCAATTAAGGTAGGCTTCAAAGTGATTCTCCCACATATGTTGATCAACCTTAAATTTCTTGATACTTTGCATGTGAATCTCTAGCTCCATTTTACTAGTGAGGTCGAAACGTTCTTTTTTTTTCAGGGCTCCACTGTGACTTCTTCTTCATTGATTCTGACCTTCCTCTTCGTCATAGATAAACCGACCCAAAATTCCTCTATTTGGAGGAAATATAAGAGTTCAAAATTAGAAATTATAGGGCTGGGAATATTGAGGATATCTTCCAAATTGCAGGGCATGTCACTTCGGATTTCAAGCAAGATTTTTAACAACCCAGGGTGCTCCTTGATTTTTGTATAAGTGGTATTAAATGTGCCATAATTGTCACTTTATTACCTTCCTTTTGATTGTCTCTTCAGTTTGTTATTGATTTTTTGATTGCCGTCTTACTTGTGGATGCCATCGGTTCCCCAACTTTCTCGTGGAGTGGGTAGTAAATGTGGAATATCCTGAAATCACTTTTGTTGATCATATGACAATGGTGGGATGTGTGAAGTGTGTGACATGTTAGAGAGTGATGGAAATACTTGATTGCTCTAGTCAATGGGTCCCTCTTTTTGATTTTTTGTGGATAACTTTGTCAAAGTCATGCACGAGTTATTTCTATGCCACTGATTTTCTTGACTTGATTCCCAGTAAGTAGTCATCATTTTCTTATGGGTTTATTGATTTATGAAATCATACCCCATGTGTCTATTATGTTGAATGTTACTTTTGAGATCTATATTCTGTATGTTGATCATCTTCATATTGTTGTCGTTCTGAACTTTGTTTTTCTCTTAAAAGGTTGTGTAGGTGGATTTCCTGCTCCATAATGTTACTTGGTCTGATTCCATAATGTATCCCTACAATTGGTTTTTATTGGTATGTCGATTGTTATATCAATTATATTTATAACTACTTTTTGTTAATTTTATTGATTTGATTTCTAATAGAAAAGAACGTAATAACTTAATGTGTGTATATATATATAATATATAGTCGGTTAGCTATTTTATTAATTAGCCTTACAACTAGCCTATAATAATTATTTTTATGAAATGTATTTTTTTAAATGAGAACCATTAACAAAAAACATGAAGAGGTGACCTTGTAATGCCTTTAATTGAACTGCTCCTGACAATCGAATATCCTCAATGACAAATGCACCGAGCCATGCAATTTCAAGTTTCTTTGGTTTTCCTTTGATTCAGATGTCATACCGTAGGAGTAAATTACTGACTTGAAGACGTTTAGCTTGAATATTTCAGTCGTACCATGCTTTTTGTTAGTCTTTGATCATTCTTTGATTATAGAATGCATACATTTGATCTTCCTCTAATTGATGTAATTGTCTAATGCATTGTGCTTGTAACTTTGTGTTGTATTTTAGTATAATAGACATGGTTTGTGCATTTGTTGAGAAATGGAATTACATGACTGCTTCCTACCCATATACAAGATTAAAAGCTATCGACCTCGTCGAATGTGTGTACATTGTACGATATGCCCATAAAATCGTTGGAATTTTATTGTCCCAATCGTCATTGCCTATATTACAAATTTTCACTAATCCTTTATGCAAATTTTTATTGAATGATTCAACTACACCATTTTCTTAAGGGTGATTTGTCGTAATTCTTATGTTCTATCATAAAGTTCCTTTTTAATACTTCAATTGTGCCATTAACAAAATGTGTTTCCCTATCATTAATGAGGACCATCGGGAATCCAAAATGTGTCTCTATATTTTTGTATATGAATTTAGATACTTTATTCAAGGCACTAATTTAGTGCTAAAACTTCAAAGTGTTAAAAAGTGCTCAAAACTGGTACCAGTGCATATATCTCGGTGATCTAAATACATTGCAACTTGAATCACTCAAAATTGACATCGTATGCTCCTGATATCGTGTTCTCATCGAATTCCTAAACATGCAAAATTTTAAAGTTGGGTTGCAGGTATGCCCAGTCAGCAGTCTATACGCTGACTAGGAAGGTCACTCACTAATTAACTGTGTGTTTTATGGACCAATGGTTTTTTTACAAGTGTCTCTTTTTAATTGTCTCAAGAATGGTGGATTTCCATTGGTTTAAGGTTCATTGACTTGGTCCTATGAGAGAGAGCCACGTGGGACACTTGTTGGCTACCACGTGGCCTCCTGTTGGCATTGTAAAATTTTGTTGATGGCCAAATAACCCCATGACAATCAAACTCAAGACCTCTACTCAAGCAACAAGAGTCTCAACCAGTGTGCCACAACAATGTTACTTAACCAACTGGTTCACAACTTATATTTAAATGGTACGCAAAACATGTTGTGGGTTGGACGAGGGCTAAGCCCTAGCCCTCGTCCCCGTGCCCTCAAAATCAAGGGCAAGACCACGGAACAGGGCTTATCCCCTTCCCCAAGCCTTAGTCACAACCAACGCAAATATGGCAAAAAATGATTGTGGCGGAGTTAGAATGGGGGCCAACCTTGGGCCACATGGCGCATGATATGACCAAGTCCATTGGGGAATGGAATACGTCAGCGATTAAAGCCCTCAACGTGTATTTATAGCACCAACCCCAGGTTTTGTGATGTTCCATATGACCCTTATTTAATTCGTTAGGGCTGACCGATAGGGGCGGGAGGTTATCCCCAACCCTTGGGCACATGCACCCATACGACCACATTTTTCAGAAAAGTGGGCATTAGTGGACAAGTTAACTATTTGAAAATTTCACCTCTTGGGCTGGTTTGTAGGCCAGGTTTACGCGTTGGTTTCGAGTTTAGGGTGCAGAAGCTAGGTTTGGGTCAAATTGGAGGCCGATTAGCTATGGAATTGGGGAAAAACTTGTAGCATGCATAGCTTTCTCAGTTTTTGGCCAAATGAGGTGTAGAAAGAACCCAAACGAGGGTTTTTGATAGTTCTGGATCCATTGGAGACATTTGTTTTGCATTATGAACATTGTAAATATATGAAAATACAAATTTGAGAACTTACTGAAAGGGGCCCTACATTGGAATCTGGATCAAGAGATGTAACCCAAGAGAGGGTTGAACTCCTTTATCATGTTTGTTGTTATGTGTTTTCTGATATGGTATTTTGTCTCTATTTTGGTTGTTAACTAAGTTTAAAAATAATTTGTTTATGTGTTTAGTAACTTGATCCATTACCCAAAATACATAAAATTTCACTTGCAATTTATATATCACTTTCAAGTTTCATAAACATATCATTTTGGTATCATAGGATCAGGCTATTGTGAAGATTTGATTTATTTTGCAAGTTCTTTTCTGATGCTTGCAATGTTGAAGCTTAAAAGAGGAGAAGGGGAACTTGGTAGAGCCAAGATCTCAAATTATTTCAAGGAGAACAAGCACACCTCAAGCTTCAATAGTCATGGCACATGAAGAAGGTCCTGAAGGGATGTTTAAAGATGAAAGAACTTTAAGAAAATATTTCTTTGAGATTTCTGAAATGGTAAAGGTTGTTTATGAAGAGAATAATTCAAGGTTATATGGATAGGCCTCAAAACCTCCAAAAGGAGATGGAGGAAAAGGAGACAAGCCTCCAAAAGGGAATGGACGGAATGGTGAAAAACCACCACCTTCACCTCCATCTTTATCCTCATCTTCATTCTCATCTTCTACTTCTTCTACCCTTTTACAAACACCTCCAAATTCTCCAAAGGTACATGGTAAAACTCTTTTTCTTAATCTTGACATAAAGTTTGAATTGCCTATGTACAATGGGGAAGTAAATTCTGAGAAATTGGATAATTGGGTTCGTCATATTGAAGTGTATTGCAAGATACAAAGAATCAAGGTGATGAGACCAAAATTCAACTTTCTTCTCTTAGATGGAAGGTGCAACACTTATTTGGTGGGAAGATAAAACTCAAGTGGACATGAAGAAACATGGAAAGGTTTTATCCTCTTGGAATGATTTTGTTGTTGCAATAAGAAGAAAATTTTATGCATTAGCATACATGCAAAAAGCTATTATGGATTGGAAAAATTCTAGGCAAGCTAAAAGCAAAAATGTGCAAACCTATACTCAAGAACTTAGAAAAATATATTTGGTTTTGGGTATAGATTTATCCTCTCAAGATACTCTACACAAATATATGGAGGATTGTATAGTTATTTGAGACATACAATTCTCATGTTTAACCCTACAAAACTAGATGAAGTTTGTGTACAAGCAACTCTTTTAGAAGCAATAGGGAAGAATGTTTCTCAAGGGGGAAACAAAAAAACCATTTAAGAGTAGAGACAAAGGAAAAGGGAAGAAGAATGCTTCAGTCAAGAAAGAGGGATACAAAATCACATGTAAACATTGTTAAAAATAAGGCCATGATGAAGAGCATTGTTGGAAACTTCATCCTAAAATGAGACCCAAAAAGTTTAATAACAAAGGGAAACAAAATATTGTTGCAGCTACACAATATGATTTAGGATTCGATTCCAGGGATGAAACAAATATCACAACCATGGGATTCAAAGCTAAGGACTCTATTGCAAGTACTAGTTCTTCAAGTAGCCTCAATGAAACTCAACATGAAAAATAAAGAATAGAGCTTTTCCACATTAGAGCCATTTCAAAACATACCAAGATAGATACATTGTTTGATAGTGGTTCACAAGTAAACCTTGTTTCTAAAGACACTATCAAAAAATTGAATTTGGAAACAAATCCTCATCCTAAACCATATCATTTAGGTTGGATATTTGACAATTCATAATTTCATGTGCCAAAAGGGTGTGTTGTCGCACATAATTTCTAGGCACTGCGACAACGGCTCAGATCGGGGGCTATCACCCTAATCCCCAATCTCTCTGTTTAAGCTATCTCCCTACAACAGGCTAAGGGGGTAGACCCTATGGAAAAGTGGAATGAAGAAGAACTAGTTGGGAACTAGCCAGTTCAGGAGACACAGTGAAGCGATCAAACACTTGATTAAGATTTAGCATGAATAATAGAATTTGATTAGATTTTAAACGATTGAGACCAGTGCCTAATGGAGTCAACGATCTTGCTAGGAAAATTAAGACCAAGTAATCGATTAGCAACTGCTGCTTATATGAATGACTATTTTATATGAAATGCAGATCCTAAAAGTAATGTGAGATGCAAGAATCTTGGTTAATTTTAGTTAAATGCCTATTTAAATGTGAACCCTTTAATCCGTTTTGTGTTGAGCTTGATTTCGTAGTAATTGACAGAGAGAAGATCAGGAGAAGCACACTAAGGTGTGATTAATGATACCTCTCTTGAAATTCTAACATACTCGGTGCCTCCGGAGCTACAAAGAACTGTGGCTTTGACGATTGCAATGTCACCATTTTAAATACTATTAAAACAGGCTTCTCAAGAAAAGAAAAATGGAGATCTATCTGTCTATCGACCAAGTTTATGCTTGGAAATAAATTTTATCTATGCAAATTTAACTTATATGCAAATGCACCGGAAGATGAGATGAAGTTAGATTCGAGAAAGGGAAAACACTTATGCTGCAAAAGCCCTCAATTACACAAATGAAATGCTCGTCTTTTCTGAGATGAAGACTTAGAAAATAAACTCTTGAAGATACTATAGTTAAAACACCAACTTATTTCAAATCTTCTTGATACAATTTAGCTCAAAGAGAACAAAAAAACTTTGCAATTTGATATCAATGTCAACGGATGCTCAAAAATAATACTCAGTTTATGAAACAAAGGATATGCATTTTATCACAATTCCATGACAGAGTACTTAATTTTTAGAAATTATTTTTTAGGACAGTATTAGGAAAATTTTTATGACAGCAGCAATATGACAATAACAGTGAGCTATCAATGATATCTTTATGCCAAAAATTTACCGAAATTTTTGCAAACTTGCCCACATGAATTATCAAAAAATTTCAGCATGTTATGATGTGATTTCTGGAATTATATTAGATCTAATATAATTATTACAACCAACAATTAAAACATAAAATAAGCCTAATGATGAATGCTCAACTCAAGAAATTAATTCCCTAATGTATTAGACAACTTAGGAACTGATTTTAGGCTTGCCCACATGACATTTTTCCACTGTTATATTTCTGACTTCAGAAACAGAATTATTCAGAGATAACAGTGACCCAAAATGTAGATTTAGGCCAAATTCTTGATACACATCAGACATAAATGACTTATTCATTTTTTTAGTTAATTTCAATCCACTTAGATGTGTTTTTTACCATTATTAAAAAGGTATATGACTGCTGTAGCAAATAGTGAGGAAAAAGATGGTTTAGAGATCAAACCCTTAGGCCATAGGTCTTGAAGATCACTTGCCCATGTTGCCAAAAAAATTCAATATCTGAAACACAAATTTTTACCAAGTTTTCTACAAAAACCACCAATTATTAGCTTTAGAAAATCAAATACTCAAATCAGAAATGGAGCAAGGGAATCTAGGGCCAATGAGAGCTAGCACTAGGCCCAATAGAACTAACATTGGGCTAGGAGAAGGTAGGTTTGGGCTTAGGAGCCCCAAAACTTGAAACCCTTGTTCTGAAAAAAATGATTTTGCTTCAGATCTTCAAATTTATTGCAAAATCTTTAATGGTTGGCCTTGTAAAAAGATTTGGGATAAGATATTTCCCTCCAGGACCTAGATTTATCTCAAAACCCCCATATTTGCTTGAAAAAATCTCAGATTTTAAGATTTACTTGGTTGATTTCTCAAATCTATTCTGCAAACAATCTTTGAGCCCAGATATTGCCCTCCAGGGTCTAGATCTAGCTTAGGTATGAATATTTACTTGGCTGATTTTTGAGATCTATTTCTACACTAGTGAAGAGAGGAAAACCCAATACTGGATATGTGCAAAAATAAAGAAAATCCCAAAAACCCAAGTGTTAAAATTCAAAATTATGTTACAAAATTTCAGATCTACGCAAGTAAACAACATATTTATACAAATAATTTACAGATCTATCAGATCTGAGAAGTATGAATCCAACTCTACTCCTAGATCTGATAATCTGAGGCTCTTAATAGCTAGATCTATCAAAATTTCCATAAAATATTTAAAATATTTTGAAATTTTAGAAAAGTACTAGCCTAAAAACACCCAGCAGAAATAATATTATTGTTAGATAAATCCTAAGGCTTATATGAAGTAGGCTCTTCAAAAAATATGTGTTGAGAGTTGGCTAGTCCAACAGAGAACTATTCCCAAATGCTCAATGAGAACCTGAGAGATCTTCTGTAAACACTAGATCAACCATCAAATCAAGTAGAGAAATAGAACAATAATAAAATTCTGAAGAAATAGAGATAACTGCTATTTCAATCAAAACTAAAAATATTACTCTAGATCCAACAAAGTGAATAAGATACCTGTATTCAGATTATTCTAAGAGAGCTATTGATTGATAGTTTTCACATAATATTAAGCAGAAATTAAAACAATGTTACCATAAATTTATGAAGAGGAACACTACAGCACATTGAAACCCCAAAGGCTTTTGCATTAATTCAAAAAGGTATACAAGAGAGCTTGAGAGCCTAGCACACGATCCAAAGATCATATGATCTCAACTAACAAATGACCTCATATTTAGAGATAAATCTTCCAACGGCTAGTTCGAGTGATCCTCGTCAAAGCAATCTCAATCGTTGATGAGGATCAAAATTTCTTTTAATCTCATCCGTCGAAATTTTAAATTATTGAGGAAATTTCAAAATTTTCAATTAAATGCATTTAATTAATTCAAAAATGAAAATTTTGAATTAATTTCCTCAAAATTTTGACTTTGACTTAACCCCAGGGACCAAAGGCTTAAAATTTAGCAAAATAATCAATTAACCTTAGTCCCTGAACCTCTTTAAAATTTAATTTTTAAAGGACCCATGAATTTTGCCTTTGGAAAATTTAAATTTACCTAATACCTATAATTAATTAAATTTGTGGCTTAGGATTTTAATTAATTTTGGTCAGAAAATTTAATTAATTAAACTATGAGGGGATAAATTATTTTTCTAACCCTCAAGAAACTTTACATCATGACTTTTACATTTTTTACATCTCAAAGGCGAAAACCCATTTGAAATATACCCTCACAGACTACCCATTTTGGTGACACAAATATAATCCAGCAGACTAAGCAATTTGTAATAAAATAACGTAACCAAATAGTTAGGATTATTCCCAAATCACTTTTACAGAGACTTGATCTATGACACTAGGACTCCCCTAAGATCCCAGTGACAAAATCCACTCTGGCTTTGGGGTAAGGCTGAAGGAAAACTCTGTCGACCATCTAAGAATGGATCAGTGAGGCAAAAAACTTCCTGGAATGTAGATCGTCACCAGAAAAGTAGGTTTACCTAGGTGATTACATACACGACACAGATCTGCTAAGATTATTTACCTTATACACATGTAGAATGGGTTTACATTATAACATGATCCTCAGGTTGACGATGATAGCTAGATGGTAGAAACACATTGATCAGGTGCTATCACTTTTGCGAAAAAGAGGGTGTACTACTATGGGTCGTTGACACGTAGTGGTCAACATCTTGCTCTACTTGGGGACACTTCACCACACTGGAGGAATGTGAGAATCCAGAATCTGCATCCACGCAACACACAACAAAACATATGTAGCGTCCATCCAAAAATCATCATATAACATTAAGCACAAGAAAGATATAAGCTATTCATTTCTTAACTAGTCTAACAACATGAAAAACCAAATCTAACTACAAAATGAAATACTGAAATAACAGGGCATAAGGTTAGAAATAGAATACAAAGATGCCCCATGGCATCAGATGCATTCAATATAGTGCATACTGAGCATTTGCCCGCTTTTAGGCAAATCTGTTGGGTGTTTCTCGGATGTGCCATGTCCAATTCTACATACAATAAGACTTTTTCCTATTCGAAAATCAAGTTGCTCGCAGCCATCTGATGCATCAAATCACTTTCTCATTCTCTTTCTCTTCCGCTTTTTCTTTGTGGCAGGCTGTATCACTAATGATGTGGAACATTCTGTTTCAAAACTCTCAGATGAAGTATGTAAGATATGCATGACATGTCTCTGTTCATTCTGCATCTGCTCTGTCAAGAATAGTGGATCAGTCTCATAGGTGTCATGAGTTATAACTTGATATTCTATGACTGGTGGATTAACCATGTGAGCATCAACCTGATTATTAATTTCCATTTTATTCAGTTCACCTTCAATTAGCCACTTTTCAATGGAACAAAGGACCTCATAATAAGATGGAGCTTGCTGCACTAGATAGGGAGGATTATGATCTGTTGACGTTTCCTTGTTTCTTTCATCCTCTGACTGATGCTGAAGTTTTTGTACCTATATTGTTATGGCATCCATCTGGTTAGAGTGTTCAACCTTCATAGCACTGATTTCCTTGGCATGTCTTTCCTCCATGCTCAATAACTTATTCTAAAGACATATCTGACTAGCTTCCATATCTTTTATTACTTTGTCATTATCTGCTTTTATAGTCATCAAGCAATGTTACATAGAGTTTATCTCTTTCTCATGATTTTCTTGTATGATAGCTAATTGATTATTATAATCGAATCTCATGATGATCATTTCTTCATCCATAGTTGAAAACTTGTTCTAAATTGCACTTATTTCTTCCTGATAACTTGCTTCCATGGCAGTCACTTGATTTGAATGATTGAATTCCATGATCATCATATTTTCCTCTAGGGATAATAACTTGTTTTGCATAGAATTAATTTCCCTATCGTGATTAGCTTTCGTGGTTTCCATTTCCTTAGCATGCTAACTTTGCATGTCTTTGTATAAAATTCTCATATCCCTGACGTAATCGGTTATAATCTTTTCTTGATTAAGCTCCATATTTCTTACCAGCTGTGTTTGATTGAATTGCATGTCTCTAACCTACTGCTTTAGTTCTTCTATAATTTGCTTATCATTTTCCCTTTCATTGTCGATGCTGATTTGACAACTTGTGCCTATTTTCCCACTATCAAGGATTTGATCTGCAATGGTACAAGTGGATGGCACATTCTGATGTGGAGAATTGTCTTGAAATCTTTCATTGATAGCTGGATCCTTCATAAGATCACTTTCATTCTGTTGCATAATTTTAGGGGCATAAGGCGAGCTATCTTATTAACCATATCTATCTTTAAAAGCATTAATGATGTCTTGTAAAGAAGCGAAAGAATCTTCAGGACAATTATTAAACCAATTCAAAGCATCACCCTCTAAAGAAAAGGAAAATAGACACATTTTGACATCTTCATGATCATACTAGGTAGAACTATAATATATGAGCATTTTATGAGTAAACCTGCATAGATGCTTTCTAACAGCAACTGAATCACCACCCGAGAACAAAGACAATTTATGAATGTCCATTTCCGAAATATCATGGAGAAAATCAGTAAAATGACACGGGGTAAACGAATCATCCATGATGACTTGCTTGAAGGAATAATGAGAGACCAAATGGATGATAGAGAGAGACCCCTGCTCAAGAAAATCAAGAGATCCACAAGAAGCTAGCCTCTAGTAGAAGTTCTTGTAAAAAATGAAACCAGTGGAGTCACCACATGAACATGAATCTAACTCTAGGATCCAAAAGGCAACAAACAACCAGATATAAGGGAGGGCTTCTTGTTTGAGAAATAATAAATGGAAGAAGTGGAGTCGCCACCCAAACAAGAAACGAACTGAAATGTCTAGGTGCTAAAGGTGCAGACGAAACAATTAATGAGATGATGAAAGATAGGGCGATGAAAAGATAAAATGACACCAAGAAATGTTGTGTCGCTTCACCGAAAAATGAATGGTGAAAAATATGAGATGATTAAAACGATTTCGAGAAACCAAGGACAAAAACACTCTATCCCCGGTGGCAATGCCAAGAAGTGTTGGCTTTGCCAACTCGAATGAGAGATGAGAAAGATGAAAGATGAATGATGAGGAAATGTCATTGAAATTTTGAGAATAAAATGTCCCCACAATGGTGCCAAAAATGTTGTCACACTGAATTTCTAGGTACTGCGACAACGGCTCAGATCTGGGGCTATCACCCTAATCCCCAATCTCTCTATTTAAGCTATCTCCCTACAGCAGGCTAAGGGGGGTAGATCCTATGGAAAAGTGGAATGAAGAAGAACTTGTTGGGAACCAGCCAGTTTGAGAGACACAGTGAAGCGATCAAGTGCTTGATTAAGATTTAGTAAGAATAATAGGATTTTATTAGATTTTAAATGATTGATACTAGTGCCTAATGGAGTCAACGATCTTGCTAGGGAAATTAAGACCAAGTAATCGATTAGCAACTGCTGCTTAGATGAATGACTATTTTATATGAAATGTAGATCCTAAAACTAATGTGAGATGCAAGAATCTTGGTTAATTTTAGTTAAATTCCTATTTAAATGTGAACCCTTTAATCCTTTTTGTGTTGAGCCTGATTTTGTAGTAATTGGCAGAGAGAAGATCAAGAGAAGCACACTAAGGTGTGAATACCGATACCTCTCTTGAAATTCTAACATACCCGGTGCCTCCGGTGCTGTAGAGAACTGTGGCTCTGACAACTGCAAGATCACCGTTTTAGGTACTATTAAAACAAGCATCTCAAGAAAAGATGGATGGAGATCTATCTGTCTATCGACCAAGCTTATGCTTGGAAGTAAATTTTATTTATGCAAAGTTAACTTATATGCAAATGCACTAGAATATGAGATGAAGTTAGACTCGAGAATCGGAAAACACTTATGCTGCAAAACCCCTCAATTACCCAAATTAAATGTTCGCCTTTTTTTAGATGAAGACTTAGAAAATAAACTCTTGAAGATACTATAGTTAAAACACCATCTTATTTCAAATCTTTTTGATACAATTCAGCTCAAACAGAACAAAAACAACTTTGCAATTTGATATCAATGTCAATAGATGCTCAAAAAAATACTCAGTTTATGAAACAGAGGATATGCATTTTATCACAATTCCATGACAGAGTACTTAATTTTTAGAAATTAATTTTTAGGACAGCAGTAAGAAAATTTTTATGACAGCAACAATATGACAATGAGAATAGTAAGCTATCAATGATATCTTTATGCCAAAAATTTACCGAAATTTTTTCAAACTTGCCCACGCAAATTATCAAAAAATTTCAACCTGTTATGATGTGATTTCCAGAATTATATCAGATCCGATATACTTATTACACTCAGAAATTAAAACATGAAATAAGCTTGATGATGAATGCCCAACTCAAGAAATTAATTCGTTAATGTATTAGACAACTTAGGAACTAATTATGGGCTAACCCACATGAAATTTTTCCACTGTTATATTTCCGACATCAGAAACAGAATTATTCAGAGATAACAGTGACCCAAAATGTAGATCTAGGCCAAATTCTTGATACACACCAGACATAAATGACTTATTAATGTATTTAGCAATTTTTTAGTTAATTTCAAACCACTTAGATGTGTTTTTCACCATTATTAGAAAGGTATATGACCGTTGTAGCAAACAATGAGGAAAAAGACGGTTTAAAGATCAAACCCTTAGGCCCTAGGCTTTGAAGATCACTTGCCCAAGTTGCCAAAAAAAATCAATATCTGAAACACAAATTTTTACCAAATTTTCTGTAAAAACTACCAATGATTAGCTTCAGAAAATCAAATATTCAAATCATAAATGGAGCAAGGGAATCTAGGCCAATGAGAGCTAGAACTAGGCCCAATAGAACTAGCGTTGGGCTAGGAGAAGGTAGGTTTGGGCTTAGGAGCCCCAAAACTTGAAGCCCTTGTTCCAAAAAAAAATGATTTTGCTTTAGATCTTCAGATTTATTGTGAAATATTTAATGGATGGCCTTGTAAAAAGATTTGGGATAAGATATTTCCCTCCAGGGCCTAGATCTGTCTCAAAACCCCCAGATCTGCTTGAAAAAATCTCATATCTGAAGATTTACTTGGTTCATTTCTTAAATCTATTCCTGCAAACAATCTTTGAACTCAGATCTGCCCTCTAGGGTCTAGATCTAGCTTAGATCTGAAGATTTACTTGGCTGATTTCTCAGATATATTTCTGCACAAGTGAAGAGAGAAGAAACCAATACCCAATATGTACAAAAATAGAGAAAATCCCAAAAAAAGCAAGTGTTAGAATTCAAAATTATGTTACAAAATTTCAGTTCTACACAAGTAAACAACAAATCTATACAAATAATTTACAGATCTATACAAATAATTTACAAATCTATCATATCTAAGGAGTATGAGTCCAAATCCACTCCCAGATCTGATAATCTAAGGCTCTTAATAGCTAGATCTATCAAAATTTCCACAAAATATTTAAAATATTATGAAATTTTAGAGAGGTACTAGTCCAAAAACACCCTGCATAAAATAATTATCGTTGGATAAGTCCTGAGGCTTATATGAAGTAGGCTCTTCAAAAAATATGTGTTGAGAGTTGGCTAGTCCAACCGAGAACTATCCCCAAATGTTCAATGAGAACCTGAGAGATCTTCTGCAAACATTAGATCAACCATCAAATCAAGTAGAGAAATAGAACAACAATAAAATTCTGAAGAAATAGAGATATCTGCTACTTAAATCAAATTTAAAAATATTACCCTAGATCCAACAAACTGAATAAGATACCTGTATTCAGATTATTCTAAGAGAGATATTGATTGATAGTTTTCACATAATATTAAGTAGAAATTAAAACAATATTACCATAAATGTATGAAGAGGAACACTACAGCACGTTGAAACCCCAAAGACTTTTGCATTAATTCAAAAAGGTATGCAAAAGAGCTTTTGAGCTTAGTACGCGATCGAGAGATTGGATGGTCTCAACTTATCAATGACCTCCTATTTATAGATAAATCTTCCAACAGATAGTTCAAGTGATCCTCGTCAAAGAAATCTCGACTGTTGTTGAGGATCAAAATTTCTTTTAATCTTATCCGTCGAAATTTTAAATCATTGAGGAAATTTTGAATTTTTCAATTAAATGCATTTTAATTAATTCAAAAAATAATTTTTTGAATTAATTTCCTCAAAATTTAGACTTTGACTTAGCCCCAGTGACCAAAGGCTTAAAATTTAGCAAAATAATCAATTAACCTTAGTCCCTGGACCTCTTTAAAATTTAATTTTTAAAGGACCCATGAATTTTTCCTTTGGAAATTTTAAATTTAGCTAGGACCTATAATTAATTAAATTTTTGGCTTAGGATTTTCATTAATTTTGGCGAGAAAATTTAATTAATTAACCTATAAGGGGATAAATTATTTTTCTAACCCTCAAGACACTTTACATCATGATTTTTACATTTTTTACATCTCAAGGGGGTAAACCCATTTGAAATATACCCTCACAGACTACCCATTTTGGTGACACAAATATAATCCAGCAGACTATGCAATTTGTAATAAAATAACCTAACCAAATAGTTAGGATTATTTCCAAATCACTTTTACAGAGACTCGATCTATAACAGTAGGACTCCCCTGAGATCCCAGTGACAAAATCCACTCTGGCTTTGGGGTAAGGCTGAAGGAAAACTCTGTTGACCATTCGTGAATGGATCAGTGAGACAAAAAACCTTAGGAAATGTAGATCGTCACCAGAAAAGTAGGTTTACCTAGATGATTACATACACGACACGAATCTGCTGAGATGATTTACATTATACACATGCAGAATGGGTTTACATTATAACATGATCCTCAAGTTGACGATGATATCTGGATGGCAGGAACACATCGATCAAGCATTATCCCTTTTGTGAAAAAGTGGGTGTACTACTATGGATCGTTGACACATAGCGGTCAATAGGGTGTAAATTGAGATTTGTCATCACTGCAAACTTTATAGATGAGGTAGAGCTTGATGTCATTCCACTTGAAATTTGTGCTATTGTTTTGGGAAGCCCATATCTATATGATATGAAATCCATCTTTAATCGCCACGAGAGCAAATATCACTTGTTTGAAAATGGAGTTGATTACATTGTTAGAGCACATAAAAATGAGTTGAATTTGTCACTTGTGAATGCTGGAAAAATGAAGAGATTAGTCAATTCTAGTAATAACTTTGTACTCTTGATGATTAAACCAAAAGAGAATGTTGAAAATGAGGCCTTCCAAGGATGTGATGAAAAGTTTAAATCTGGTTTGTATGAGGTTGTTAACACGTATTATAAGATATTTTAGGAACCCAAAGGATTGCCTCCTAAAAGAGGAATCCAACATGAGAACCAATTACAACAAGATTGTCCTCTTCCAAACATTAGCTATACAGGATGTTAGTCATGGAGAATTAAGAAATCAAAAGACAAATCCAAGAATTGCTTGAGAGAGGGGTCATTAGACCAAGAACATTTCCATGTGGGTTACCAGTTGTTTTAGTACCAAAGAAAGATGGTACATGGTGTAAGTGTGTAGATTTCAGAGCCTTGAACAAACCACTCTTCTCATTAACACGTTCAAAAAAATAACAGCAAATTACTACTATTTTACAAAAAGGGACTTCCACAAATTCTAGATTTGTGAACTAGTAAACCAATCCAAGTAGCTCAATGATAGAGATGAATTTTCAAAGTTGTTATAAGGATGAACCATTATTCTGAATCTGTAAATTACCTGCAAAAAAACTCACTTGAATCGTTTAACCAATGTAGCCTACAACAAAAGAAGCATGAATAGTAAATTCTGAAATAAGAGATGCAAGTGAAAAAGACATTCAAGGAAATAAAGGAATTACACAAGAGGTATTTGAGGCTCCTGGGATGGCTGAGACCAAGGAAAATTAGATTCATATGAAGGAAAACAAGACTTAGAAGCTAAAACTGGCAGCGAACTTCATTATTGGAATCAATCCAATAACATCCCTAGTAGAAATGAAAGTGGAGCTTCTAAATAACAAGTTTTCTCCACAAGAAGACTAAGAAATACATGCCCCTAGAGGAAAGTTCAAATTGTTACTTATAAAAATAGGTGAGGAAGCATTTTTCTTGAAGGGAGGCAGATCTCCCCTTCAAAATCCCTCAAAAAGTGGATTTGGTTCCCAACACTAGGAATCTTCATTAAATGACAGGGAACACATTCCTACTTTTTCTCAACCAATGGAGCTTCAGAACTTGTCAATAATTTAGTGATATTCAGTTCATTTATCATCCAATATTCGTCCCTCCCATAGTAGGGAGAAAGTCCCTATATTATCTCGTTGATAATTTACTCCATATTCTCTCAATATTCTACAAAAATAAACAATATTAGGCACATAATATGAAATTATCCCTAAACCTTCCTAAGAACATATTAAAGATAAAAAAAATTATTAAGTGTAGAAGGAGAGATTTAATATAGCCTTTACATGCCCACGAAAGGTTAGATGGGCCTTAATTTGTGTCTAATTTGGAGGCCCAACATAGGCCCCTATTGAAACGGTTGCTCATCCTTTGAACAACCTATCCATATTCTTTCCCTGAAATTATATTCCTTAGCTCATTGTTCTTTGGGGAAAATGCTAGTTGATTTGGATAGCAACCTGCGTTAGATGTCCTTCATGGACACACTTTCCATGGTGGTAAGTTGTTCCTCCTTTTCCTATAGTTTCTCTCTAAGCCTCTTGTTTTCTAACTATACTTTCTCCTTCATGACTAACTCATTTATCCTCAAGCTAGCCAATTAATTACCCATTTGTTGCATTTTTCCTCCATGAGGTCCACATCTTCTACCTTCTTGGATTTTTCAATTCATGTCCATCGATGAGCTCTTCCTCTTTTCCTTTCCAACTCAAAGAATAGTGGTATGCAAATTTGGTGGGTATAATTCTCCCATCCTCATTGAATTTGTAGTAGGATCCAATGTTAGGTTGTGGATTAACTCTTGGAGGTCTTCTCCTATCCCTTTTGATGTGGTTGTTCCTTCCTGTAGCATTTCTTATTACTCATGTAGTAGTCCTTGTTTCTGTTGTAGATGTTCTTTCTCTTCCTGTAGAATGCAACCCAAATCCTGTAGCAACTAATCTATGCATGCAAAGAGGTGGTTGGTCCACATTTTGTAATTTTTTTTAGTTATATATATATATTATTATATATTATATATATATATATATATATATATATATATATATATATATATATATATATATATTATATATATTATATATTCTCTTTTTCATTACATGCAAAATAAATTGAGTGCTTTTTGTTAATTGAGTTGGCCCTCACTTACCCCTTCATAGTCCTTTTCCTCCATCATGACTAAATGATTAAATCCCACATTCTCAAGTCCTATTCACTTTTGTCTTGTTCCTCTCCCACATGTGTGGTTGTCTTGGTGAAAAAATGAAGCTAACTGCTAGATAAGGTTGAGGCTTCTCTGCTACTAAGTTTGGCTATAAAAAAAATATTTCCTTCATACACTTGTAATGTTTTTCAAGATAAAATAAGTTCATAGGAAATGTTTAACGAATTGCATAATTGAGCCTTACCCTAAGTTTGTTTTTGCAGGTGATATTGAGGTTGTTGACATGACTGTTGAAGTTTCCTTTGGTGGTTCTAAATATGATGTGTTGATGTTGTGATGCTTGCATGGAATTTTTGGACATGGATGAAGTTGTTCTTGAGTGTCTTGTGAGAGGCCATTGCCTTTGCATGTTGCTTTAGGAATAATGGTTGATTTTTTGCCTCCTTGAGGTGTTACCTTCCCATGCTTGTTTCCTTGTTCATTAGATCTATTTTGGAAATGATATTTTTTACATTTACTTGACTGATAAAGGATTTTCAACACATTTTTTGTTGATGGTGGATCAAGTGTTGTTGTTGGAGACCAACAATGATCTTCTATCAATCTACAAAGGACACTATAGCTGTCCAAAACTGGTGTTGGAGTCATTTTATGCTTCATGATACATACATTTCTTGATTTGGTGCCTTGAATGTGGTCATGTAGGGTATGTGCAGCCTACTACAGGAATATGTGTCTTCCTGTAGAAGTCACACAAGCCCTTATAGGACCAAAATTTTCTCCAAGTGTTGCTTGGTAAAATATTGATAATTCAAAAGGAAGTTGTTGATGAGTGTCAGCGAGTTTTGTGGTGATGAAAAGAGGGGGAAAAGGGATGAAGGACAATGATTTTGATGGAAAAAGATGGGATTGAAGGTGGGAAAAGTGTAAAATGGCATTATGGATGGATGATAGGGTTATTGTGGATCCCTCTTATTATTTGTAGATGAAAAAAGATAATATTTGCACCCTTTTTCAATCAATGAGCCAATCTCAGGTGCCTCAAAAGAGGTTTTCACCTAATATTTTACTTGTTCCTCTTATTTTTTCATTTTCTATTTCTTTTTTCCATCCTACTCTACTTGAGAAAAACAAAATCTCTTTCAAGTATAAGAATACTTCCAATGGAGCCATGTGCACATCAAGATGATCGATACAATCATGTGTAGGCTTGAAACATATGATTTGACATGTATCTAAATATTAGAGAGCAACTTCTTTAACTTTGATGATATCAAACACTATTGAAGAAGAGAGTGATGCTTAATCTTGTTGATTTTTTGGAAACAAACCTCAATATAGCTTTGATGCCCTTGGGTCACTTGCTCATTTGGATAATTCTTCATGTCTTATTTTTCTATGCCATTCAAATATTCTACTATTTGTTGATTATTCTCTTGAACACATAGAGGAGGATATGATGCTAAACATGATGGAACTTTCTCAATCTCATGTGAATCTTATATTTCTAAATGTTATCCTTCAATGAGATCAAGAGAATGCCTTTTATGTTCCTCATCTAAGATGAATTCCATTTAGATCAAGAGGAGTTGTTTGGAAGTATTGTACCTCAACATTGTAAGTGGGTTTGGAAATGGTGGTACTAGTAGTTGAGTGGGAGTGGATCTTTGAGATGGATGTGGTTGAGGTTGAGGTTGAGGTTGTGGTGGAGTTGGATGGTAGGGGTAACATCGGGTTAGGTATGGAGGATATTGAGGAAAATATTGAGGATAGTATGGATTTATCCCATAAGTTCCTTTTCAACCTTGTTGACAATATTGTTTTTGGGGTTGATATTGCCAAGGTTACCTAGGAAAGAGTGTGTTACAATTACTTTAAGATGGATGTGCATAAGCTTGAAATTCTGAATTAGGTTCTTGCATAATAACAAGTTGACTAGGCTGCCATGGTCTTCTTGGAACTACATAACATATTTTTTTTGGTGATTGACTTGCTCCATTGTCCTCTTGGTAAACTTCCTTCAACCTTGGGAATGATGGGAAATATTTAGTAGCATGTGATTTTGCATGGAAAACACAAATATCAGCATCTTTGTTTTGCTCATCTTTCATTCGTAACATTTCTACTTGTTTTCTTATATTGCTGATAATTTAAGTTTTAAAGTTATCAAGCAAATTTGAAAGTTCAGCTTGATTTACCGATATTGATGTTGATTTACTTACTCTTTCCCTTCCTCTTGATATGCGCTTGCATGTTTCACAAATTTCTTCAAATGATAATTGGTATACATCACCTCTAATCATGAGATCAAGGAGATCAATCCACTCATCCCTAATTGTTCTAAGTAAGAGGGTTTTTAGTGTGTAAAATCCTAAATGATGCATTTTTCCTCTTAACATTATACATAAATCTATCTATTAGATCCTGAAGGCTTTCATCTTATTTTTGATTCATTGTAAATATTTCTTCTTTAAGATTGCGATCTTTATACTTTTCTAGAAATACTTTTCCATATCATTTCATGACCTTATTGAATTATTCCTTAAACTCATGCACCATTTAAGAGCTCTATCCTCCAATGTTATTGGAAACAATCTCCATTTTTGAGTGTTTAGTAAGTAACCATAAGATCCGCAAAGGATTTCAAATTCAAAGAGAAAGTGTTTCGAACCCTATGACCTCATATCATGAAAGTTAGGAAGGAAATATGGAGGGATGTTCTTCATATGAATACTTCTATCAGTATATTGAATGGGAAATCCAAGAGGATCTTCCTCATTGTCATCACCTCCATCCATTTATCCTACATTCTTTGTCACCTCCTCTTCTTCTACCTGTAAAAGTGGATGGTGATGTGGCTCTTAGGACACCACGTGATCAAGTGGGGGGGTGTGGTATTGAAGAAATATTTTGTTTTTATGATCCTTTTGAATGAAAACACTAATGCAATCCAATTTTGTGTTTTTGAAATGAACTATGCCTAATGAAATTTTTGTGTGTTTTTGCAGAATGTAAAAGAAATGAATCAACTAAGGAAGAAAAAAATGCATACTTTGACACCTCCCGGACAACGGCACCAAAAAGTGATGAGCCCTAGTATTGCAACAAGAATGTTGCAACTCCAATGGCTACCAACTTAAATTATCAACTCGGGGTTCGTACAAATTAAGACATTTCAAAAATATATGTGTAACATGAAATGTGTCCTTATTTCATTGATATGATGCAATGAAGTGAATATCATGAAATCAAACACTAGCCTCATTGCATAATGTAAAAGTTACATTGAGAATGAAAACTAACCTATGGAATAGAAATAATAGTGCTTGAAATACAAATCCTAGCTTAAGAATAAAGAATGTAAATTAATCTAACATGCATGAAGGAAAGAGAATGTAATCAATCAATGCATTCCAAATAGGTTAGATCCATTGATAGAGTTCATTAGATACTTCATGTGGCAATCAAGGAAATCATTAGTGTGTTATCCAATTCATAAATTTGCCCATTAACCCAAATTGTTGAGATGTGTTGAAGAGGTAAAAAGGAAAATCGTAGGTGGCCTTTGGTTTTACTCAATCAAGGCTAAGGGAAAAAAAACACGATTTTGGATCAGATTTGGTTAATTTTACACGTGTTATAGGAGTGCTGCAAGAGGTGCTACAGGAGGCCCTATTTTTCTATAGGATTGAGCTAACTTGCCGAATTCCCAATTAAATAAAATGAAAATGAGATGGGAATTTATTTTCTATTGAGTAGGATGTCCTAGGATTCCATTCCATGTGAAATCACTCCAAAATAACCCTGTTAACACGTGCTAAAAATAGCATAAAATTACTACTCTAAGAACTGGAAATTCAAGAACTATTGCGCTAGTTAACCTATCAAATGCCTAACCTAATCAAGTGAAAATTATATGGGACAATTTTTTTTATTAAATTGAATATTTTTATGACCCAATCCAAGGCTAATCAACTCAAATCAACCTCATTAAGACGATCTAAAAAATATCATAAAATTACTACTATTTTGCTATAAGGGACTTCCAGAAATTTTATATTTGTGAACTAGTAAACCAATCCAAGCAGTTCAATGATGGAGATGAATTTTTAAAGTTGTTCTAAGGATGAATCATGCTTGGGACTTTAAATAACCTGCAAAAAATCTCACTTCATTCATTTAACCAATGTAACCTACAATAAACCCCGGATGCGGGTGATGGCACGTCTTGAAGGGCTGAGCCACGTGTCCACCATGTGCCGCCCCGTGCTCACTTAAATGCTGGATGGACTTAGCCGTCAAAGGCTTAATCCTGTGAGGTTTATGCTCTGATCATTCAATGCTGAGCAGAGTGAAGGGATGGCTGCAGTTATGGTGCGCTCCGAACGAGGGAATGTGGAGGGTTATCAAGGCATGGAGGTGCAGATATCAGTTCATCGTTTTGGTGGTGTTAAGGAATTGTGATTGAAGAGACATTCGACGCAGAGGCAGACTCGCAGGAGGGCGGTTATCCCACCACCTCAATCTGCCATCTGGGCTTCTCGACGCTCCAATTCAGGTTCCTGTTCTGAGGGAAAGCTGAAATTTGAGGGCATTTCAAAGGTTTTGGTGGTAAACTCAGAGGTTCTGGTGGTGAACTTAGAGGTTATGGTGGCAAATTCAGAGGTTCTGGGGGCGAATTCAGAGGTTCTGGCGGCGAATTCAGAGGTTCTGGTGGCAGATTTAGAGGTGCTGGGGGCGAATTCAGAGGCTCTGGTGGCAAATTCAGAGGTTTTTGTGGCGAATTCAAAGGTGGTGGTGGCGCTTGGGAGGTTCTGGTGGTGAATTGTGCCTTGTGGTTGGCCTCACAAATCACCCAAAGCTATCAAGGGAGAAGGAGAACTGCCCATGGCGAGGTTGCGACAACGGCAACCTTTCAGGAGGGGATCTGGATGAGGCTCATCCTCGCGCCCACCGGCAGAGAGGGAGCACCACCATTGCTGCTGCTGCTATTGCTATAGGAGGGCAGGGGTTAAGCCACTCCAATCTGGGCAATACATGGAGGTTGGCAGCTCGAGCGAAGGGGAGCCAGTCCTCCAAGCATTTGGCTCGGTGGTGTTCACCCTGGGCAACTCCAAGGATAATCCAGGAATTAATGCTCATGTTTCAGTGCTTTTTACTCAAGCTCCAGAAGGGAATGAAGGAGGGTCGCCTCCAGGAATTTAGGAACCACCCCCAGAGGGCTCTGGAAAGGAGGGCCCTATGCTGCTACCACCAAGTGGGGAGGGTACCTCAGGGAAGGAGATTATGCCCGCTCCCTCTCTCCCCCAGGCGAAGGAATCTCAAGGCTCAGCACAGGACAAATGGGCCGCCATGTGGGAAGGAATCCCTGAGGGTCAGGGATGGTGCACCATTGTAGAGGAGAAAAATCCTGACGCTGACTGACCCTCCTATGTGCGCTCCAGCACCTGCCGTTTCCTCTCAGCTCGGGTCCAGGATTTTGTTTGCTGCGGGTCAATGGGTACGGGTTAGCATTATGTCTGTTCACTTACAGTTTCTTATTCTGTCCAGTTTGTTTTGGTCGAGTTTTGTCTCAGTCTGTCTTGTCTGTATCAGTCCTCAGTCTGGTTATGAAGAACGCCCCTGCGTGGGCAGTCATGCTCATGTTTAATTCAATATGTCATGGTCTGTTGACAGGCAAATTAAATTGGTTTCCTGCCTCAGTCAGTCTTTTTTGGAGGAATTTTGGAAGTCCTATTGATGCTACCCCTGCGTGGGAGCTTTTTGAGTCAAAGCTAAGTTACCCAAGGTGCCACTGGTGGCCATGGAAGTCCTGCCTCACTGCTTGTAAACATTTTACTGTAAATATAATATAACAGACTAGCTAGTTTTACCGAGAAAAAAAAAAATGTAACCTACAATAAAAAAAGCATGAATAGTAAATGCACAAATGAGAGATGCAAGTATAAAAGACATTAAAAAAAATAATGAAATTATATAAGAGGGCTCTAAAGCTCCAGGGATTTCCAAGCCCAAGGAATCTTGGATTCCTATGAAGGAAACCAAGCCTTAGAATCTATAAATGGTACCAAACTTTGTTATTTGAATCAATCCAAGTGCTTCCCTATTATAAATGAAAGTGGAGATGCTAAATAATACGTTTTATCCACAAGAAGACTAAGAAATACATGCCCCTAGAAGAAAATTCGAATTATTACTTATAAAAATAAATGAGGAATCATTCTGCTTGAAAGGAGGAAAATTTCTCCTCCAAAATCCCTCAAAACGTGGATATAGTTCCCAACGCTGTGAATCTTCATTAAATGACAGGGACCACATTCCTAGATTTTTCTCAATTAGTGGAGCTCCAGAATTTGTCAATAATTTCATGACATTTAGTTCATTTATTATCCAATTTTGGTCCATCCTATAGTAGGGAGCACATCCCTATATTATATCATTCAGAATTTACTCCATATTCTCTCAATATTCTGCAAAAATAAATAATATTAGGCACATAATATGAAATTATCTCTGAACCTTCTTAAGAAAATATCAAAACTAAAAGAAAGATTTAGTATAGCCTTTTTGTGCCCAAGAAAGGTTATATGGACCTTAATCTGTGTCTAATTTGAAGGCCCATCACCTGTCTCAAATATAGTTTTTTTCAAATCAACTCTTTAGGATTTGCAACATCAAAATTATGAGGGATATTATGTGCAAACTAATTAAGAAAAAGTATTGGTAAAATCTATTGAAGAGAGTTATGCAAGGTGTATAAATTCTTACGATATTTCATAATTTATGGGAAATACCTCTAGCATGTACATGGGGACTACCATAACTTCACTCCATATTTGTATGTAACTACAGAACGAGAGGTTTGTCGCCATACAACCTTATCCAAGATCATCAACAATAATTGTCTCATATAGAAAACGCATATGGCTATGCAAAAGTTACTGGAAATTACAGCAATGAGAAAGAGTAGCATAGGAAGAATCATCCACCCCAATTTATTGATAAATTGACCCTACTTAAAAAGGAAAACAAGGGATCAAATCTTACTGGAAATTGGTATACAAGTGGGTCCAAATATTTTAAATCAAACTAAGCACAATTTACCGAGGGAAAATGTGACAAACCTGAATTAGTTGGACCTTCACCAAGAGCTATGAGTTGGAGTGTCAATTACTTTTATATCATAAGTCTTCCATTGTTTTTATTTGAAATGGTCCTCCTTGATATTATATAGGTCTACCCTACGCTCTTCACTGTACAAGCCATATAATAAATACCTTCCACCTCTATCTACCAACAACGAGCATGCTCCCCCAATTACGTTCTCTGAATTCCCTTACTCTTTATTCTTTCTTCTGCCACACTCTTAGTTTTTTTCCTTCCTTTTTTTTTCCCGTGTCCTTTCCCATCTCGATTCTTGCTCTTTTTTATTATTCAATCTTTGCCTCTATTTGGTTAGAGCCTAGTCTTGTCCATCCCCTCTATACCAACCAAAAGTGCCCCACCTATCCTTAGTATTCAAAATTTTATGGTGATAGGCCCTATCATTCTTGGAGGCTAATCAACCTCATGCCATTTTTCCTTTTCTTACCTTGTCAGCCATCTATTAGATTTTTTTTTTTCAATGCTTGCATGAGGTTTACAATAGCCTGCACATATATGTATGTTACTTCAGAAACAATAATTAACCCACTTATTTAAGGTTTAAATGCATATATATGTACATAAATTTTAAAATAAATATGCAATTGCACATGAATAGAAATACTCAGACCATTGCAAAGTGACCAAGAAAGGAATGCATCTATATTTATCATTTTCAAAATGTAGGCAATATTTACAAAAATAACCAAGAATGTATTTATAGTTATCATACAGTGCAAAATAACCAAGACAACATTTACAATATCCACATGAGTGCATAATGTCCAGGACAATTAACATATTTGTAGAATGAACGAGGACATTGCAACCCCTCCCCCTTGAGCGAAACACCATCCTTAGTGTTATATGACCATATACAACAAAACATGCTTCTCGAATTATGCATATTCTTCATGGAGTTTTATAAACACAACTCTATATAATATTTACAATATTATTCATATTTTATTTATTCGGTAAAAAAAAAAAAAGATATGTTGAATGAATCTAATTGGCCATTTCTTTTATGACTTGCTTGGGCCCAAAACTTTTTCCACTACACTTTTACCTTCTCTATTTCTTGATTCTAAAGCATGAGTTTCCTCTTCTCTCAGATACATATTCAATCTAGCTGGAACTCTCCCTTTGTTTCCACTTGTATAACATACCAATCAGTGATAGGATTATGATCTCACACATATCTTTTAAGCAAGGATATATGGAAAACATCATGATATTTTACTAAAGGAGATAAAGCCAAATTGTAAAATTTCCAATACTTCAAAAGGTCCACAAAATTGTGGTGCTAGCTTGGCACATGACCCAATCCTAAAAGATATTTTCTTGTTTTTAGTGGGAAAATATACATGCTCCCCAATTCGAAACTCTTTATGCACTCTATGACAGTTCGCATAACTCTTTTGTCGGTCCTGCACCACCTTTAAATTTCTCTTGATGGTTTGTACTTCCTATTCCATTTCTCTCAACATATCAGGCCTAATTAGGACCCTTCTTACGAGATCACTCTAGCTAATAGGAGTGTTGCATTTCCTCTTGTATAGTACCTTGAATGGGATCTTCTTTAGAGATTCTTGGTACCCATTATTCTATGCGAACTCTACAAGTGAAAGGTACTCTTCCCATTTCTTTGGTCAGTGCATCACATACATCCTCAACATATCCTTGAGGATCATGTTTGTTCTCTATATCTTCCCAATCATTTGTGGATGATAAGTTGTACTGAATGCTAATTATGTCCCCCAGTATGTGAATAGTTCCTTTAAACATATTGAGGGGAAATTAGCATCTATGTTTGATTTGATTTTCTTATGAAACCCATGTAGTCCCAAAATATCCCAGATGAATATTTGGGTTGCTTCATTAGCTGAATTAATGGACTTGACTACTACAAAGTGAGCCACCTTGCTCAATTTGTCAATTACCACCATAATTGCGTCGTATTGCTTAGATATCCTTGGAAATCCTATAATAAAATCCATGGATATCACTTCCCATTTCCATTTCATAATGGGAATAGGTTGCAATAATCTTGGTGAGTGTTTTCATGCAGCTTTCACCTGTTGGTACTCCATATATTTTGCAAAAATGTTAGCTACATCATTCTTCAGATTAGGCTAGTAATAAAAATTCTTGATGGTCATGAGGGTATTTTGATATTTTTAATAGCCATAATATGGTTTGGCATGGAACTACTTGAGTATGATATTCTTCAATCATTGTTGTTGGGTACATAGATTCTATTTTTGAATCTAAACAAGCCATTTTTCTTAGGTGATATTCCTCACTCTTCTCTCCCTCGTCAACCTGTTGTAACTCTTCCTTTATATGTTGATATTTTTCGTCATATCATCCCACATATTTAATTATTTCTCCAAGATAAATTCCGTAAGAGCTTATGGTTGTTAGGTGGTTTATTTTTACTTTACTTCTAAGTGCATCAACAACCCTGTTTTCCTTTCTCTTTATATATGTGATCTCAAAGTCAAATTCATTAAGTGTTTCCAACCATCTAAGTTGTCTGACATTCAATTTAGGCTAATAAAATAATTATTTTAGTCCTCTATGATCAGTCATTAACATAAATCTACTTCTGAGGAAGTAATTCCTCCACATCTTTAATGTATGGATAATGGCGGCTAGCTTTGGGTCATTGGTCACAAAATTTATCTCATGTTCGTTAAAATTTCATGACTCGTAGAAAACTACTTGCCATTTCTACATTAAGAACCCACCAAGCACCTATTTGCAGGTGTCGATAGAAACCACAAAGTGCTTGTCTGGATAAAAAATCCTTAAGACCGGTGCATTAGTGAGAAATTCTTTCAATTGATCAAAACTTATTGGACATTTCTTTTTCCTCTTGAACTTATTTCCCTTTCTCTGTAAGGCAGTGATTGGATGGCCTATCTTAGATAATTTTTATAAACCTCCTATAGTAGTTTTCCAATTGCATGAATGATATTACTTTTTCCATATTCTTTGGTGCTAACCACTCCATTATGGCCTTGATATTTTCCGAGTCAATTGCTACCCCATCCTTCGAGACTATGTGTCCCAAGTAATGAATTTGAGATTAGAATAAATCACACTTTCTTAACATCTCATAAAGCTTATGACCCCTTAGTAACTATAGGACTACTACCATATGTTCTACATGTTCCTCCTTAGTCCTTAAATAGACCAATATGTCATCGACAAAGATAACCATAATTTTTTTGGGGTAGGGGTGAAACACATTGTTCATTACGAATATAAAAGTGGTAGGGGAATTTGTAAGCTAGAAGGGCACCACAAAAACTCATAATTTCCATACCTTGTTCAAAAGGCTATCTTATGGATATCTTCCTCCTTGATGTGTACTTGATGATATCCTGATCTCAAATCAATTTTTAAGATTGTCACTTGTCTCAACTAATTGAATAAATCATCAATCAACAACAATGGGTATATATTTTTTATGGTCACCTGATTCAATTGATTGTAATCAATGCATAATCTGAGTGTTCCATCCTTTTTCTTTGTGAATAATACTAGTTCTCCCCACTGAGACACGCTTGGTCTTATGTATCCCTTATCAAACATCTCCTTCAATTATAATTTTGTTTCTACCAACTCAGGAGCACTCATTCTATTTTGTGCCTTGGATGTTGGTGTTTCTCCTAGCATAAGCTCGATAGAGAAGCCTACATCCCTATGAGGGGAAACCAAGGATGTCTAGAGGAAGTAAATCCTATTATTGTTGTAGAGAATGATATCTATTCACGACCTCACTATCCTCTTTCCTAAACTTTTGCTAGCCTCTGCATTACTCGAGATGTGCACAAAAAACATAAGACACCCTTTTCTATGGTTTCACTTAGCTTGCATAGCTATGATCATTCTGACTGAAGTAGGATTTCTATTGCTTTGTAATATTTTTCTTACTTTGGCCTTGTCTAAGCATTCAATACCCTTCTCATAGAAATCTACTTTTTTCCGATCAACATACAACTAGTCTATTCCCATCAACATGTTATATGTCTCAAAGGGAAACATATTAAGGTTTTCTACTATTGGGATGCCATTGAGTTCAAATGCACATGATTTCACCCATTGGATCATTAAGGCTTATTTTTTTCCCTATAGCTAATTGAACCATTCACGCTTTTGCATGCATTTCTATAGCTAGATGGCAATGATCCACAAATTTAGGACTAATATAATTCTAATTATATCAGGGGTGAATTAAAATGGAAACAATTTGATTACAAATATTACCTTCCATTTCAATGATGGAAGACCGATGGTTTTTCTATCTGTTGTCCATAGTTTCATATATCCTGGGTATACTTTATGTCACATCCCTCATGGTATAGGCTTCTTGTGAGGGAAATATATCTTGCGGTGATTCCCTCCACATATCAAACACTTAAATGGATTTTTTTCTTCAAATATATTCTATTCTCCTATAGGTTGATGCACATGACATTTTTCAGTCGATTTGAATTTTGGTTGAGGTCAATGCGTACTAGCCTGTTCCTATCGAACCCTGTTAATGTGCCCACTCAAACATTACACATCACATCCATGCATCATGTTATATATCGGATATTGACCTTATGATTGCATTAGAGTTTTGAAGGTTTATTGCTTCAATGATTTATCAAGAGTCTCCTGTGACCTCGAAACTTATCTTTCCATAATATGACTTGTAATCTGTGGAGGAATTGTGTGTGGATGGGCATGACCTTAATTTAGTTTTCCTTATATTTACCATATTAGGGGTTTCGGAAAAACCCTAAGTTTTCAAACCTAGGCTCATGATCGGTACCCCATCCTAGCATGTGCATTATGGTTTGTGGCTCTTTCAAAGCCCTATGTCATCATGAGTACCTTCAGTGTCTTATTCAAGGTTTAGGTCAATAAAGATATTTTTCTCACAAATGGAACCTAATTTTCATAAACCTTGATTTTTGGCTTGTATTCTTCTCTCAAAGGGGCATCTAGGACATTTTAGGCATTCAAATTAATGAGGTGAAGGTCTTGTGGACCTTGTGGAACTCACATACTTCAAAGTTTTAATTTCTTTGTTATTATATTTAAGGCTTTATGATGAGATGTATATGAATTCATTATCCTCCATTGTTTGACCGATTTATAATTCATTATGACATGTAGGAAATATTTTACATCATCCAACAAAACCCTAAAAGGGACGGCACACGAAGCATGGTGTTTATGCCCCGCGGAAATCCATTTGTTCACAAGGATTATTGGAATAGTCTCTCTGAAAATGGAATGAATGCCTCATTTGTCGAATACTTGTGGTCATCACAATGTTGCGCTAAGTAATATTCACTTTATGCCAACTTATGGAATAATCCAATAAGTTAAAATAGGGGTAAGGTAATGCACTCAAGTTCTTATTAAGCTGCAATAAAAGGATGAAGAAATACATATATACAATGCAACACGGACCTATTGAACTATGGTCATGAGAGTCATTGCACTATAAATATGGGTTGGGATCATAATGTTTTTCAAATCCTACATATATGAGGTCATGGACATTACAATGCCAACACATTCAAGAATTTTTAAGCCATCAACACATAAAGTTGGGCCTGAAATGCGAATGTGATATGACGAAGGTTCAAAGGGAAACTTCATTGAGTATACATGTATCATAAGATATGATAATGAAACTAGCGCATGTGGCATAAGAATCATCACTTTATAAGGGGTGTTAGTAACATTCACTTTACAAATTATTTAAATATCTTATTAAGTTTGAAGCATGGAGGATCGATTCAACTACTATCTAGATGGGAACACCCAAAGAATGAGACCTTTGAGTTTGTTCGTCATGGTTAGGAGTTAGTTTAGGCTTAGTTGGTTGAGAAATTCTCTCCAACTAGTTAGGCTCCTAGATTAGTGTGTTGTTGAGATATTTTCTCAACCAAGTTTTTTCAAGATAGATGCACTATCTTGAGACCAACTTCCTCATATATTTATATGTATCATAAACATTATTTTAGTAATGAAATTCATGATAATGGGAGACTATAGGAAAGTTTCTCATGCCTTTTCCGCCATGTCTGTTCTGTATATATCTTATATTTATTTTATGAGTGTGTGTGTTTTATTATTTGTTTATTAGTTTTCTACATGTGGTATCAGAGCTATAGAAATATTTTGGGAGTGATTAAAGGAGAGATGGATCTTGTGTTTCATGCTACATGAATATGGTCTAGTGAAGCCATGTTGGAAAAAGATCTCCTTGCGTGGAGCGAGTGTTGATCATGTTGGAGCCTCTTGAACGATTTGTGAAAAATGTGATACCTTTGAAATTTGAAGTGTCCGGTTTTTTTGGATGTGTAATGTTTCAAGTTTGAAGAAATCATTTCCGAAAGTAATCATGTTGTGTAGAGGAGGTTTCCATTAATGGTGGAAATTTTAATAACACAACCTAGGGAAGGCTGAATGGTGATATTAGTGGAGTAGCATTCACTACAAAAAATGCATGGAGAAGAGGCAAAACAATTTCTTTTGAGTTGATTCAGTTATTCCACTTAAATCAAATCATCCAAAAATTGGAATCCCTCATCAAGTAATAACCTTTTGTAAATTAATGGCAAGTCGGTTGAGTAGCCTTAAAACCAGATCTCTCAAAAGAAGTTTTGCATGATCCGTCGACTTTCCTCCAAGATATGTTTTCTCAATCCAGCTATTAATGGCCTGAGGAAGGGGAAATTGATTTGTTGAAATATATTCCTTGTTAGTATCAACCATTGTGTGAATCACTGCATTGAGAACAACACAAATTGTTTAATCCATGAAAGGGAAGTTTGATTACGGCTAAAGAATATACCATCATAATCTAGCTCAAAGGCCTTTCCATACAGGTCTTGGTATCATGTGTCAATGCACCATAGTTCATGCAAGCACCTTTTCTGTATTTATCAGCCTAGAAAACCTTGAAACCTCTATCTCACCATTCCTTCGTATAGCTTGGATCTGACTTCCATTTTATTTTATGTTTCAAATTCGGTCTTTCGACATTAAGATACCATGGCGCTGATGACATATACTGAGGGATATGAGGGTTAATTTCTTTTCCATCTTCATCAAGCTCTACTGGTGCAAGTCCAGCCTTCTGAGCCTCTTCCAATTCCAATTGTTTTCGATGATCTTCTCTTGATTTAAAGGTCCCAGAAGCTGTCGCCATGACCGCTCAATCTTGTTGATTTATGCAGGCCAGAAGTTGCATGTGTGTAAGGATTGTTTGTTAAGCCTCACTCGGATCTTTGTTGGAGAATAGAATGCTAATCAATCGATTTTTAGTGCCTCTCACACTAAAAATGGATGCCTACCTTTGGCTACACATATATCATATATTTAAGATTATTGAGAGATAAATGGGTAACCATAAATAGTTTACTAAAATACTCTGGCACTCGTTAGTTCAGAATATACCTAGTAAAATATTTGCCATGTGAGGAAAATCTCCATCTCTCTCTGTATGAGTTGCTGAAGAAAATACAGATGCCCAATATTTGACCATACACAGTAGCAGAGCGAAGGAGACACCAAATGCTTATGATCAGGCAAAAGATTTCAATTCTGGGCAATCTCTATCCTCAACTCCTCAACTCTGTTAAATGAGACAACAGTCCAAAGCCGTGGCACCCATCTTCCAACTCATTATATTGATTTCTATTAGATGTTGTATTGATTTCTGGAGAGAATGAACAATGAGTGATGATTTGTGGGATATTAGTTTGGAATCTGCAAAAGGCAAGCAAACTAAGAAGAGAATTTCTTCTGGAAAAAGAAAAATGTCTTGAATGAAAGAAATCCCATGGGTTTCTTCACACTTGGGTTTTCCATTAGGGCATATTTCTCTCTAATTCCTGTCTGTACTGTCTAATCGTTTGGTTCTTTCTCCATTAAACTTTCTTGCAGACTTCCATATAAAAACATAGGAAAACCAGTTAACCTTGTCTCAGTCTTAACCCTGTATATTGTAACTTGGAAGATCACACGGACGACTGTTGCAACAGCAATGGTGAAAAGCATAAAGGCAAGAATTCTAAGAATATGTAGCCCAGAATAAGATCTATCACTAATTCTGACAAAGATCGATCCATCTGATTCCTCTAATAATTTGTACTCAGGGAAATCATTGTATTTTAATGTTTCCTTAGTACTTTTGCCTTTCTTGGACATTATTTTTGGATCTTTGATAGCACCAATATTCTTGTCATACGGCCACAACTCTTTTCCTTGAGCTACAAAGGCTCTGAATGGGGTGAAAATGGAGTTGATAGATGTTGCTTTCCCTCTTTTGAAAGGTATTGTTGTCACCATGGATCCTGTTGAAGCATGTAATGGTGTAAACATCGCTATCATGATTGGTGGATTCCCCAGGAAGGAGGGTATGGAAAGGAAGGATGTTATGTCTAAAAATGTATCTATCTACAAGTATCTATGTTGGGAGTGATGGAAGCAAAGTGAATATTTTGTCATGGACTGATAAGGTATAAGTTTTAATTTGGAGAAATAAGGTGTGTAGAGAATAGGTATATTGTGGAGTCATAAGGTGCATATTTTGAAAATTTGGAGCGATAAGTAATTTTTTTTTGAGTGAAAGTCATTATTTTAATCCAAAGTAATATTTTATTTTGAGAGCGATTGATTCAGTGCAGGGAGTTTTTTGAAGAAAAGTTTCTTCCAAAGTTTACAAGTGTGACATTCTCATTGCTTGAGAAGGTGAAGGTTGATGTACTCCCATATTTAAATAAAAACATATATTTTTGGCGGTGATTGTGTCATAGATCTGTCCGAAATTGAATAAGGGGATCTTAGGTACACCATGTGTATGTTTGTGATGGCGCATGCTTCTTGATATTGTTTTTGTTTTGTGTCTAGTTTTGACACTAACCTTCATGTGGTATCTTTCTAATATGTACACATGTAGCACACAACAAATTAGTGAATTGCATGCACATAATCAATTCCATTCAAGCTTAAGTACACAAGCACACAGCGTCACATCATTAACTTGATACGATGATCTTCCAAGCAAGCACATTTCACATCATGTAATCAAAGCAGTCAAGTTCAGGATGCTAAAAATCAAGCATTTCAAGCCAAGATGACATCAATATCATCAACACTTTTTGTATCACTTGTAGATAAACATTTTTTAACTGAATTGTACGAGTGCATTCTTGGTTGTAACTAACATTCTAATTTGAATTGTTAAGATGAATACATTCAGTCAAGTAAGTCTTTAACTGAGTCATCAAGGTTGAACTTGTCATTTGTCTCTTGGCTGCATTTTCGATAGTGTTTGACACCCTTCCTTTTTTTAAAATCAGCACATTCAGTGAGTACAATCAAGAAAGCACAAAGCGTTAGTAATCAATCAAGCAAGATTCAAGTGAGCATCAAATCAAGCCAGTGTTTAACACAAGTGCATTAAACAATTAAAGCAAGTGAGCGTGTCATTTAAAAAACCAAGCAAGTGAGCATGTTAAAATCAAGTGCGAAAGTTCAAAGCATGACATCTAAATGAGCCAGTGTGAATTTGATTGAAGAATTCACAAAGTGTGAGTGAAGCATTCAAGCAAAGTGATCATCATCAAGCGAGCATGAAATCAAGATCAAGTTATAAAACTCTAGCAAGTGTTTAAAACATCAACAATCAACAACAATACAAGTGAGCCTGAATTCAAAGTGAGCAAACTAACATGGCAACACACATTCAATTGTCCCAAATTCTTAAAAATTTGATTTTATCATCCGCTGGTGACATGGTGAACATCAGCAAAACAACTCTTGCTGATATTCAAGTGCACCTTCAACATGCACATGAAATGATTGAGTTTCTTCAATTGGAGCCTCAACTTCAAAGAGATGAGTTACAACAGAAGAGTGATGTTTCCAAGTCTTTAATCCATACAGATGAAGATAAATATGTTGATTCCAAGTCACTGATCCAACCAACTTCAAGTGTCGAAGTGGTCCATGATCCAGTTCAACTTTCTTCCAAACCAATCTTCAAGCCATGGGAAGAAATCAAAAGTAACCGAAATCGACATGGCTTAGGATATTTCAAATATGACACCATCTTGCATATCCCAGATTATTCAAGGCCGACTAAGTTCATCAGTGCAGGATTTCTTGATCAAATACAATCAGCAAGCCATGAGAAAGTTGCAGACAAATAGACATGTACGCTAACTAAAGTTGCAGTCAAACCAAAATGCCTTCATTCTCAGAGAACCGATCATCTGGAAGATCAGTGTTTTGATATCCATCCTTGTCACCATTGCGGCAAGTCCAATCATTCATCAACACATTGCAGCAAACAACAACAATCAACCAGATTGAAGATAAAATATTCATGGATTGATCCCTGGGAATGGTCATCCACGGTTAGAGGATTGTATAAGTTTTACAATTGAATTCACTCACACTTAACGTAACCAACAATAAAAATGAAGATGGTACTCTCGTGCAGTTGAACGGAGGAGTACACCAGTGAAACACTCCTACACCTGAAGAGGGGCAGTTCAACAATAATTTGAAGAATATTGTCTCTCCTTTCAACTGACAAAAGGGGGAAAATGTCAATGAAATTAACAGTGTTTGTCAGACTCAAAGTCTCGACAAAATCAGCAAAGAAGCTAGTGGGAATTTTCAACAGCGAGTGAGCATCAACAAAATTCACCAGTGGGCCATCGACAACAAAGTCAGCAGTGAACAGTTTTCAAACATAGAAAAAGCAACAGTGAGTTGTTTTTCAACGTCATCAGCCAGTGGGCGTACTCTATATTTTGTCAATGGAAAAAGGATGTTGATTGCAAGCAAAGGACAGATGGATCCTTTTGCAGCTTGGCACGTGATGGAGTTGTCAAGAAACATTTAGAGATGAATCAAACATGCAGCTAACTCAAGGTCTCTTCATATTACAGTTTCTTCGGTATCTAGCTTTGGCAATTTTCTCAGGCAAATGTTTTTTGACGATCAACAATTTCAGTATGAGAAGTTGCAATATGGTTCCTGGTTCTTAATTTGGACTTATCATTGAGGGGGGGAATGTTAGCCCTAATCTCACATTAAAAAAAACTCTAAGTCCAAATTATTAAATTAATTATAATAATGAAAGTTAGGATTTAATCCTACATCTCTAGATTGAGTTTGTTCCTCATGGTTAGGAGTCAGTTTAGGCTTAGTTGGTTGAGAGATTCTCTCCAACTAGTTAGGCTCCTAGATTAGTGTGTTGTTGAGATATTTTCTCAACCAAGTTTGTTCAAGATAGATGCACTATCTTGAGACCAGCTTCCTCATGTATTTATATGTGTCATAAACATTATTTTAATAATGAAATTCATGAGAATGAGAGATTACAGGAAAGTCTCTCATGCCTTTTTTACCATCTCTACTCTATATATATCTGATATTTATTTTATGAGTGTGTGTTTTTTATTAATTTATTAGTTTTCTACAAGCTTGAGGTTTACACAATTAAAAAAATTGCCTCAAGATCTAGGTGATATGGTAAATAGTTTGCAGGAATTAGAGCTTTCAAGTTGACAATATATAGAAGAGTTACGAGGATCAATTTCAAATATTTCATCTTTAACAGTATTGAGAATCGAAGTGTCACAAACAAGTCCAAATTCAAGCAAACATAACATCATGGTTGCCTTCACACCCCCAAACACCATCAAAAACATGCTTGATTCTGCCAAAGACTTAATAGACCCAAAAATCACAAAGGAGTATACTTGGTTCCCTACTCTTGTGGAAAAGTATATATAGGTGAAACAGGGAGATCCTTTGGCATAAGGTTAAAAGCACGCATTAATGATATCACAAGAAACAAATAAGAAAAATCAGGCCTAGCAGAGCATGCATGTTCTTCCTCACACTATATTTGTATGGAACAAGTAAAATTAATTCACAAAGAAGACCATTATTTAAAAAGAAGGGTGAAAGAGGCAATTGAAATTGAAAAATCCTCCAACAACATGAATAGAGATTATGGTCTAAAATTAAGTAACACCTGGAAAATCTTATTAGAAAAAAAAAGCAATAAATGTAGATATACAATAAACAAAAAAATATATAATTAAATAAATAAATATAACCTATAACAACTAACACCCTATTTAACCCTAATTAGTCATCTTAAATAAACCTTCAAACTATAACTTTAAAATGATATTCATTACTAATAAAGCATTTAATACATAAGCAAAGAACATAAATAGATAAATAAATAAATTATTAAGTAAATAAATTTAAACAAATACATAATTAATTCACTAATTAACCAATTGACATTAAATAAACAAATAAATAAAAAAAATAAATAAATAAAATAAAATACACACAAATACAAAAATACAAAAAATTATAAAGATAATTTAAAATAATTGTCTATATAAATTTCACAAACATATTTCATAATCAATCACTATTTAAACCAAAACACATATAATTAATTAAAAATAAACCAAATTAAAATTAAGATAAAATAAATAATATAAATAATAATTTCATCACCAGTTAGTCATTTATGATCGACAAAAAGAAACTATCAAATTAATTATCGTTAACTACTAATAGCTCCATGATTTCATGCTCTTTCCTCTAAAAAGACAAATCACATTTCCCTGATGATGGACTCACTAAGTTAGTCCGAAACGTTGGTTTCTTAAATAGTTCACAGGTTTTTTCCACAAAATTTAAAAAAAAATTCTACCAACCTGTATGGACTCTCTCTTTAACACCATTAAGTCACACTATGGAAGGGACATAAAGAACAATGCCCTAAATTTTGAGAAGCTGAGAATTTCTAGAGCTAGATACCTATCGAATGTCATATTTCTAAAACAATGTAGAGATGAAAACCTCACTCCAAATTTCGCCAAATGCAACCATCCCCTTAAACGTGGTTGAAACATTGCTATCTTCAATAAACTTAGTAAAACCCTCATGAGACATGAAATCAAATTTACCAAATTAGGATTAACTAAAATATCTGAAAATCTTCTAGGTTTGCCTCTCCAGCTATCATCAACTCTTCACTTTGATCGTTGGCAAAACTTAGATGCCTTCACCTTTGCCAAAGCTGAAAGGTTCCTTTTATACACATGATGTCCTCCTTATGAAGAAAAATGGTAAACTTAGCCACCAGGTCTTTAGGAAGCAAACTCACACTAACAAATATCTTCATTCAAATTCCCACCACCATCCAAAGCAAAAATTCGATGTCATCAAAACCCTAGCTACCAGAGCTTCTAGAATCTCTGACCCTGAACATTTAGAGGAAGAACTTAACCATCTTGAAAAGGTCTTTATAAACAATGGCTATCAGAAAAACATTATCCAAAAAATAACTAAAGAATCCACATCCAAATCCCAAAAAAGAAAAACTCTTGAAAACCCTAGAATCTCCTTACCCTATATAAAAGGAAACATAGACAACATTGCTAGAATTCTCACCAAACATAACATCATGGTTGCCTTCACACCCCCAAACACCATCAAAAACATGTTTGATTCTGCCAAAGACTTAATAGACCCAAAAAATCACAAAGGAGTATACTCGGTTCCCTGCTCTTGTGGAAAAGTATACATACGTGAAACAGGGAGATCCTTTGGCATAAGGTTAAAAGAACACATTAATGATATCACAAGAAACAGATCAGAAAAATTAGGCCTGGCATGTTCTTCCTCACACTATATTTGTATGGAACAAGCAAAATTAATTGACAAAGAAGACCATTATTTAAAAAGGAGGGTGAAAGAGGCAATTGAAATTGAAAAATCCTCCAACAACATGAATAGAGATGATGGTCTAAAATTAAGTAACACCTGGAAAGCCTTATTAAAAAAAAACAAAAAAACACTAAATGTAGATATACAATAAACAAACAAATATATAATTAAATAAATAAATATAACCTATAACAACTAACACCCTATTTAACCCTAATTAGTCATCTTAAATAAACCTTCAAACTATAACTTTAAAATGATATTCATTACTAATAAAGCATTTAATACATAAGCAAAGAACATAAATAGATAAATAAATAAATTATTAAGTAAATAAATTTAAACAAATACATAATTAATGCACAATAACCAATACATTTATAATAAATAAATTAAAAAAAATAAAATACATCAAATAAATTAAAATAAAATAAATAAAATTAAAAAATTAAAAATTAAAAAATTATTAAGAAATAAATAAAATAATTGTCAATAAATAAATTAAAAAACAGAAGGTACATAATCAATCACTAATTTAAACCAATAAACCATTAGAAGTAAATAAACAATAAAATTAAATTAAAATTAAAAAAATAAGAATTAAATGAATAATTAAAAAATAAATAATAATAATAATAGAACAACAACAAATAAAATAAAATCTATGAAGCCAGTTAGTCATTTAATGAGTCGACAATAAAAGAAGACATCAAATAATTTCTCATTTACTATTAATAACTCCATGATTTCACGTTGTTTCTTCTCAAAAGACAAATCACATTGCCCTGATGATGGACTCACTAAGTTAGTCCAAAACGTTGGTTTCTTAAATAGTCCACAGGATTTTTCCTCAAAATTTAAAAAAAAAATTCTACCAACCTGTATGGACTCTCTCTTTAACATCATTAAGTCCCACCATGGAAGGGACATAAAGAACAATGCCCTAATTTTTGAGAAGCTGAGAATTTCCAGAGCTAGATACCTATCAAATCTCATATTTCTAAAATAATGTAGAGATGAAAGCCTCACTCCAAATTTCGCCAAATGCAACCATCCCCTTAAACGTGGTCGAAACATTTATGTCTTCAATAAACTTAGTAAAACCCTCATCAGACATGAAATCAAATTTACCAAATTAGGATTAATTAAAATATCTAAAAATCTTCTCAGTTTGCATCTCCAGCTATCATCAACTCTTCGTTTTGATCTTTGGCAAAACTTAAATGCCTTCACCTTTTCCAAAGTTGAAAGGTTTTTTTTATGCACATGATGTCCTCCTTACCAAGAAAAATGGTAAACTTAGCCACCAGGTCTTCAGGAAGCAAACTCACACTAACAAATATCTTCATTCAAATTCCCACCACCATCCAAAGCAAAAAGTCGGTGTCATCAAAACCCTAGCTACAAGAGCTTCTAGAATCTCTGACCCTGAACATTTAGAGGAAGAACTTAACCATCTCTACAAGGTCTTTATAAACAATGGCTATCAAAGAAACATTATCCAAAAAATAATTAAAGAATCCACATCGAAATCCCAAAAAAGAAAAACTCTTGAAAACCCTAGAATCTCCTTACCCTATATAAAAGGAACCATAGACAAAATCGCTAGAATTCTCACCAAACATAACATCATGTTTGCCTTGACACCCCCAAACACCATCAAAAACATGCTTGATTCTACCAAAGACTTAATAGACCCAAAAAATCACAAAGGAGTATTATCGGTTCCCTGCTCTTGTGGAAAAGTATATATAGGTGAAACAGGGAGATCCTTTGGCATAAGGTTAAAAGAACACATCAATGATATCACAAGAAATAGATCAGAAAAATCAGGCCTGGCAGAGCATGCATGTTCTTCCTCACACTATATTTGTATGGAACAAGCAAAATTAATTCAGAAAGAAGACCATTATTTAAAAAGAAGAGTGAAAGAGGCAATTGAAATTGAAATATCCTCCAAGAACATGAATAGAGATGATGGTTTAAAATTAAGTAACAACCTGAACCTACGAAAAAAAAAAACAGTAATGTAGATATACAATAACAAGAATAATAATAAATAATAATATAACCTAAACAACAACACCCCTACTAAACCCAATATCACTAATATAAACCTTCAAAACTATAACTTAAAATATATTCAATTACTAATAAACATTTAATAAAAGCAAAGAACTAAATAGATAAAAAATAATTATTAAGTAAAACAAATTAAACAAATACATAATTAATCACTAATTAAACCAATAAAATTATACAAAAATACAAAATAAAAAAAAAAAATAAAAATAAATAGAATAAAATTAAACATTAAAATTAAAAAATAAAAAAATTATTAAGAAAATTATAATAATGTCGATAAATATTAAAAACAGATGTACATAATCCATCACTAAATAAACCAATAAACACATTTATAAATTAATGAAAAAATTAAATTAAAATTAAAATAAAAAATAAAAAATAAATACATTAAATAATAATAATAATAATAATAATAATAATAATAATAATAATAAATAAAATCTATCAACCAATTAGTCATTTAATGAGTCGACAATAAAAGAAGACATCAAATAGTTTCTCATTTAACTTTTAATAGCTCCATGATTTCACGCTCTTTCTTCTCAAAAGCAGATCGCATTGCCCTGATGATGGACTCACTAAGTTAGTCCGAAACATTGGTTTCTTAAATAGTTCACAGGTTTTTTCCACAAAATTTAAAAAAAAATTCTACCAACCTATATGGACTCTCTCTTTAACAAGTCCAAATGCCCAATAGAAGTTGAGCAAGGATAAGAAAAGCTAAATCCAATCACCTTAAGAGCAAGTGGTAAAAGATTGTAAGTTTTTGATCAAGTGAGAAAGTTTAATACTGAAAAAGATAATCTTTTACATCAAATATTTGTTATTGAAACTTGAAAGAACATCATTGAAGATTGAGAGGAAATATTTGTTGGAAAGTTTATAGAATCTATAATGTTGGCATAATCTAAGTGATTTTTCTTTATCTTCTAGCTTTGAATGACATTTTGTTTACTAATTTTTATATTCAGTGATCTTCTATATGTCACAATTCTTCTCAAATTTATGCCTTACGGCATTTCCTTTGCAACATTTGGTGCAATTCCTAGTTAAGAAATTATGAGTCTACATCAAAAAAGAGAGGGACTCCCTTTATATCATCTCTCTTCATAATCTAATAGTTCTCCTCTCACAATGAGAAGAGTCGACGTAAAATAAAAAATCTATAAGAAGAGTGGAGGTAAAACAAAAAATTTGTAGCGCATTTTTTTAATATATTTTTGCAACATGGCATTGATTTGTTTATTTTTGTAATATAGAGATTGAAATATTTATTTTTGGGAGTAATTTATACATGAAAGATACTGGTTTATCTAAATACAATTGGGTTTTGTGTGGATTATAATATCAATTTGTTAATAAATAAACCATATGAAATAAATAAATAAATAAATATTCAACATTTCAATACAAAGAGAAAGGAACGTTAAAGAAAAAAATATTAGGAGTGTTTACAATGTAAAAATATGAATATGAAATATTAGAGTTATCATTCTTAAGTATCTTAGATATGATGTTTTCTGACTAAAAAAATATGTTTCTAGTATGTAAAAGGTTAATAAATATGATTAGATTGAGAAATATTCTCTATTAACTAGATTTCTATATTAATATGAGGCAGAGAGATTTGCTTTTATTTACCATCAAAATAGTTTATCTATTTTAAAAAAGTGTTCATGTATTTATATTATATTGTAACATTATTTTATTATTATAAGTGTGTTTATGCAATATTGACATTGGCCAAGGCCTACTCTCTAATGAGACAGCTCAGGATAGATAATGGTTGTGTTGTGTGTTCTCATCAAATAGTGAATAGGAGCCAACTCGTAGACCCCTGAGCCTACTCGATTGCTGATTCCCTGAATATTCCAAAAGGATAGACATGGGCATGGTAAAAAATTTGACCGTGCCCATGTCCATTTGATTGTTGAATATTCGAGGAATTGACAATCGAGATAAGGATGGAGATAGGAGCCTTAAGGTTGTAAGAGGAATTGAGCTACCAATTGTAAGATATCATTGTGGACAAAACCCATGTAAAAGGAGGAGAGAATGTGTAGGAGAGTCTATAGGAAGACTAGTGAAGTATGAGATTGTAAGTTGATTTGTATGCCACATGGAAGGAAAGAGGACATGTCACTATAGAGACATGTTCATAAATATTGTCATTGTTATACAGTTTATGGAACGCAAAAATGCAGTGGAGTCGAACTGTTAGATTTGGATCGGAGAATGTGACATGCATATTGCTTGAGTGGCTTTAACCGAATAAAGGGCATGAAATGGTAACAGGTGTTTAAAGAAATGTGTAATTGCTACATAGTGACCCTGTAATGGAAATTGTTTCCCTCACATGTGATGTCATTGGATTCTTTGCGAGTGTGAGGGGGATGGGAATTATGACAAAAGCCTCTCCCCTCTCAATTCCTTGTATCATTGGTGAGGGTCCGTAATAGAAGCAAAGTGAGGGTTGCACCTTTTGAATGGGTTTACATAGAGAATCATCAAAAGTATGGCACCCAAGGAACATATTATGGTCCACAAGGTCTTTTGGGCCTTCTGGTTTTTAATATAGTTGTAGAAGTGACCGAATTTTAATAAAGTTGTAGAAGCAAAGGATGAAACCTGTTAAAACTTAATGAAGACAAAACTTATAATCTGAAACTAGTAGCTCACAGGTGAGCAAGCTGCACCTAGAGACTTCCCAAAGTAGAGAACACTCTACATCTTAATCATTAAAATTAGAATTTATAAGCTTACATCATAATAGGGAGAATTAGAGCTCACACCTAGAAAATAGAAACTAATCCTACTCTAGGACACACGCACAACTCTGAAACAAACTCTCTCAAATAATACATATTCTCCATTAATTTCAACA
>APFE030345144.1:116304-149318 GCA_000404065.3 Pinus taeda
TCAACACATTGCAGCAAACAACAACAATCAACCAGATTGAAGATAAAATATTCATGGATTGATCCCTGGGAATGGTCATCCACGGTTAGAGGATTGTATAAGTTTTACAATTGAATTCACTCACACTTAACGTAACCAACAATAAAAATGAAGATGGTACTCTCGTGCAGTTGAACGGAGGAGTACACCAGTGAAACACTCCTACACCTGAAGAGGGGCAGTTCAACAATAATTTGAAGAATATTGTCTCTCCTTTCAACTGACAAAAGGGGGAAAATGTCAATGAAATTAACAGTGTTTGTCAGACTCAAAGTCTCGACAAAATCAGCAAAGAAGCTAGTGGGAATTTTCAACAGCGAGTGAGCATCAACAAAATTCACCAGTGGGCCATCGACAACAAAGTCAGCAGTGAACAGTTTTCAAACATAGAAAAAGCAACAGTGAGTTGTTTTTCAACGTCATCAGCCAGTGGGCGTACTCTATATTTTGTCAATGGAAAAAGGATGTTGATTGCAAGCAAAGGACAGATGGATCCTTTTGCAGCTTGGCACGTGATGGAGTTGTCAAGAAACATTTAGAGATGAATCAAACATGCAGCTAACTCAAGGTCTCTTCATATTACAGTTTCTTCGGTATCTAGCTTTGGCAATTTTCTCAGGCAAATGTTTTTTGACGATCAACAATTTCAGTATGAGAAGTTGCAATATGGTTCCTGGTTCTTAATTTGGACTTATCATTGAGGGGGGGAATGTTAGCCCTAATCTCACATTAAAAAAAACTCTAAGTCCAAATTATTAAATTAATTATAATAATGAAAGTTAGGATTTAATCCTACATCTCTAGATTGAGTTTGTTCCTCATGGTTAGGAGTCAGTTTAGGCTTAGTTGGTTGAGAGATTCTCTCCAACTAGTTAGGCTCCTAGATTAGTGTGTTGTTGAGATATTTTCTCAACCAAGTTTGTTCAAGATAGATGCACTATCTTGAGACCAGCTTCCTCATGTATTTATATGTGTCATAAACATTATTTTAATAATGAAATTCATGAGAATGAGAGATTACAGGAAAGTCTCTCATGCCTTTTTTACCATCTCTACTCTATATATATCTGATATTTATTTTATGAGTGTGTGTTTTTTATTAATTTATTAGTTTTCTACAAGCTTGAGGTTTACACAATTAAAAAAATTGCCTCAAGATCTAGGTGATATGGTAAATAGTTTGCAGGAATTAGAGCTTTCAAGTTGACAATATATAGAAGAGTTACGAGGATCAATTTCAAATATTTCATCTTTAACAGTATTGAGAATCGAAGTGTCACAAACAAGTCCAAATTCAAGCAAACATAACATCATGGTTGCCTTCACACCCCCAAACACCATCAAAAACATGCTTGATTCTGCCAAAGACTTAATAGACCCAAAAATCACAAAGGAGTATACTTGGTTCCCTACTCTTGTGGAAAAGTATATATAGGTGAAACAGGGAGATCCTTTGGCATAAGGTTAAAAGCACGCATTAATGATATCACAAGAAACAAATAAGAAAAATCAGGCCTAGCAGAGCATGCATGTTCTTCCTCACACTATATTTGTATGGAACAAGTAAAATTAATTCACAAAGAAGACCATTATTTAAAAAGAAGGGTGAAAGAGGCAATTGAAATTGAAAAATCCTCCAACAACATGAATAGAGATTATGGTCTAAAATTAAGTAACACCTGGAAAATCTTATTAGAAAAAAAAAGCAATAAATGTAGATATACAATAAACAAAAAAATATATATTAATTAATAAATAAATGATACATTTCTATAAAACACTAACACTCCCTTTTAACTCTAATTAGTCATCTTAAATAAACCTCAAAGCTTATAACTTAAAATGATTATTCATTACTAATAAAGCATAATACATAAGCAAAGAACATAAATAGATAAATAAATAATATTAATTAAGTAAATAAATATATAACATAATACATAATTAATCACTAATTAACCAATAACAGTTTTAAAAATTAAAAAAAAAAATAATAAATAAATAAAAATAAAAATAAATTAAATAAATAAATAAAATAAAAAAAATAAAAAAATACAAAAAAATTATTAAAGGAAATTAATAAATAATTGTTCTATAAATAAATTTAAAAACAGTATTGTACATATATCAATCCACTATTAAACCAATAAACACATTATATAATAATTAAAAAAAAATCAAAATAAAATTAAGAATTAAAAAATAAATAAATGAATAATATATAATAAAATCTATCAACCAGTTAGTCATTTAATGAGTCGACAATAAAAGAAGACATCATATAATTTATCGTTTACTACCTCTAATAGCCTCCCCATGATTTCATGCTCTTTCCTCTAAAAAGACAAATCACATTTCCCTGATGATGGACTCACTAAGTTAGTCCGAAACGTTGGTTTCTTAAATAGTTCACAGGTTTTTTCCACAAAATTTAAAAAAAAATTCTACCAACCTGTATGGACTCTCTCTTTAACACCATTAAGTCACACTATGGAAGGGACATAAAGAACAATGCCCTAAATTTTGAGAAGCTGAGAATTTCTAGAGCTAGATACCTATCGAATGTCATATTTCTAAAACAATGTAGAGATGAAAACCTCACTCCAAATTTCGCCAAATGCAACCATCCCCTTAAACGTGGTTGAAACATTGCTATCTTCAATAAACTTAGTAAAACCCTCATGAGACATGAAATCAAATTTACCAAATTAGGATTAACTAAAATATCTGAAAATCTTCTAGGTTTGCCTCTCCAGCTATCATCAACTCTTCACTTTGATCGTTGGCAAAACTTAGATGCCTTCACCTTTGCCAAAGCTGAAAGGTTCCTTTTATACACATGATGTCCTCCTTATGAAGAAAAATGGTAAACTTAGCCACCAGGTCTTTAGGAAGCAAACTCACACTAACAAATATCTTCATTCAAATTCCCACCACCATCCAAAGCAAAAATTCGATGTCATCAAAACCCTAGCTACCAGAGCTTCTAGAATCTCTGACCCTGAACATTTAGAGGAAGAACTTAACCATCTTGAAAAGGTCTTTATAAACAATGGCTATCAGAAAAACATTATCCAAAAAATAACTAAAGAATCCACATCCAAATCCCAAAAAAGAAAAACTCTTGAAAACCCTAGAATCTCCTTACCCTATATAAAAGGAAACATAGACAACATTGCTAGAATTCTCACCAAACATAACATCATGGTTGCCTTCACACCCCCAAACACCATCAAAAACATGTTTGATTCTGCCAAAGACTTAATAGACCCAAAAAATCACAAAGGAGTATACTCGGTTCCCTGCTCTTGTGGAAAAGTATACATACGTGAAACAGGGAGATCCTTTGGCATAAGGTTAAAAGAACACATTAATGATATCACAAGAAACAGATCAGAAAAATTAGGCCTGGCATGTTCTTCCTCACACTATATTTGTATGGAACAAGCAAAATTAATTGACAAAGAAGACCATTATTTAAAAAGGAGGGTGAAAGAGGCAATTGAAATTGAAAAATCCTCCAACAACATGAATAGAGATGATGGTCTAAAATTAAGTAACACCTGGAAAGCCTTATTAAAAAAAAACAAAAAAACACTAAATGTAGATATACAATAAACAAACAAATATATAATTAAATAAATAAATATAACCTATAACAACTAACACCCTATTTAACCCTAATTAGTCATCTTAAATAAACCTTCAAACTATAACTTTAAAATGATATTCATTACTAATAAAGCATTTAATACATAAGCAAAGAACATAAATAGATAAATAAATAAATTATTAAGTAAATAAATTTAAACAAATACAATAATTAATCACCAATTAACAATTACATTAATAAAATAAAATTAAAGAAATTAAAATACATAAAATAAAATAAAATTATTAATAATAAATTATTAAGAAATTAGAAATAATTGTCACTAAATAAATTAAAAACGATAGTACAACAACAGATTAACCAATAAACTCCCTTAGAAGTAATTAACCAATAGACTTAATTAAAATTGAAAATAGGAATAAATAAATGAAAAAATAAAAAATAATAATAATAATAAAATTATGAACCAGTTAGTCATTTAATGAGTCGACAATAAAAGAAGACATCAAATAATTTCTCATTTACTATTAATAACTCCATGATTTCACGTTGTTTCTTCTCAAAAGACAAATCACATTGCCCTGATGATGGACTCACTAAGTTAGTCCAAAACGTTGGTTTCTTAAATAGTCCACAGGATTTTTCCTCAAAATTTAAAAAAAAAATTCTACCAACCTGTATGGACTCTCTCTTTAACATCATTAAGTCCCACCATGGAAGGGACATAAAGAACAATGCCCTAATTTTTGAGAAGCTGAGAATTTCCAGAGCTAGATACCTATCAAATCTCATATTTCTAAAATAATGTAGAGATGAAAGCCTCACTCCAAATTTCGCCAAATGCAACCATCCCCTTAAACGTGGTCGAAACATTTATGTCTTCAATAAACTTAGTAAAACCCTCATCAGACATGAAATCAAATTTACCAAATTAGGATTAATTAAAATATCTAAAAATCTTCTCAGTTTGCATCTCCAGCTATCATCAACTCTTCGTTTTGATCTTTGGCAAAACTTAAATGCCTTCACCTTTTCCAAAGTTGAAAGGTTTTTTTTATGCACATGATGTCCTCCTTACCAAGAAAAATGGTAAACTTAGCCACCAGGTCTTCAGGAAGCAAACTCACACTAACAAATATCTTCATTCAAATTCCCACCACCATCCAAAGCAAAAAGTCGGTGTCATCAAAACCCTAGCTACAAGAGCTTCTAGAATCTCTGACCCTGAACATTTAGAGGAAGAACTTAACCATCTCTACAAGGTCTTTATAAACAATGGCTATCAAAGAAACATTATCCAAAAAATAATTAAAGAATCCACATCGAAATCCCAAAAAAGAAAAACTCTTGAAAACCCTAGAATCTCCTTACCCTATATAAAAGGAACCATAGACAAAATCGCTAGAATTCTCACCAAACATAACATCATGTTTGCCTTGACACCCCCAAACACCATCAAAAACATGCTTGATTCTACCAAAGACTTAATAGACCCAAAAAATCACAAAGGAGTATTATCGGTTCCCTGCTCTTGTGGAAAAGTATATATAGGTGAAACAGGGAGATCCTTTGGCATAAGGTTAAAAGAACACATCAATGATATCACAAGAAATAGATCAGAAAAATCAGGCCTGGCAGAGCATGCATGTTCTTCCTCACACTATATTTGTATGGAACAAGCAAAATTAATTCAGAAAGAAGACCATTATTTAAAAAGAAGAGTGAAAGAGGCAATTGAAATTGAAATATCCTCCAAGAACATGAATAGAGATGATGGTTTAAAATTAAGTAACACCTGCTTGAGAACCTTATCGAAAAAAAAAAAACAGTAATTGTAGATATACAATAAACAAAGAAATATATTAATAATTAAATAAATAATAATACCTATAACAACTAACACCCACTTAACCCTAATTAGTCATCTTAAATAAACCTTCAAACTATAACTTTAAAATGATTATTACATTACTAAAAGCATTAATACCATAAGCGAAGAACATAAATAGATAAATAATAAATTATTAAGTAAACAAATAACAAATAATACATAATTAATCACTAATAACCAATAAATTTATACAAAAATAAAAATAAAAAATAAAAATTAAAATTTAAAAATTTAAAATTTAAAATTAAAAAAATAATTAAAAAAATTATTAAGAAATAATAAATAATTGTCGATAAATAAATTTAAAAACAGATGTACATAATCCATCACTAATTTAAACCAAAAAACACATTATAATTAATTAAAAATAAATTAAATTAAAATAAAAAATAAAAAATAAATACATTAAATAATAATAATAATAATAATAATAATAATAATAATAATAATAAATAAAATCTATCAACCAATTAGTCATTTAATGAGTCGACAATAAAAGAAGACATCAAATAGTTTCTCATTTAACTTTTAATAGCTCCATGATTTCACGCTCTTTCTTCTCAAAAGCAGATCGCATTGCCCTGATGATGGACTCACTAAGTTAGTCCGAAACATTGGTTTCTTAAATAGTTCACAGGTTTTTTCCACAAAATTTAAAAAAAAATTCTACCAACCTATATGGACTCTCTCTTTAACAAGTCCAAATGCCCAATAGAAGTTGAGCAAGGATAAGAAAAGCTAAATCCAATCACCTTAAGAGCAAGTGGTAAAAGATTGTAAGTTTTTGATCAAGTGAGAAAGTTTAATACTGAAAAAGATAATCTTTTACATCAAATATTTGTTATTGAAACTTGAAAGAACATCATTGAAGATTGAGAGGAAATATTTGTTGGAAAGTTTATAGAATCTATAATGTTGGCATAATCTAAGTGATTTTTCTTTATCTTCTAGCTTTGAATGACATTTTGTTTACTAATTTTTATATTCAGTGATCTTCTATATGTCACAATTCTTCTCAAATTTATGCCTTACGGCATTTCCTTTGCAACATTTGGTGCAATTCCTAGTTAAGAAATTATGAGTCTACATCAAAAAAGAGAGGGACTCCCTTTATATCATCTCTCTTCATAATCTAATAGTTCTCCTCTCACAATGAGAAGAGTCGACGTAAAATAAAAAATCTATAAGAAGAGTGGAGGTAAAACAAAAAATTTGTAGCGCATTTTTTTAATATATTTTTGCAACATGGCATTGATTTGTTTATTTTTGTAATATAGAGATTGAAATATTTATTTTTGGGAGTAATTTATACATGAAAGATACTGGTTTATCTAAATACAATTGGGTTTTGTGTGGATGTGATTAATATCAATTTTTAATAAATAAACCATATGAAATAAATAAATAAATAAATATTCAACATTTCAATACAAAGAGAAAGGAACGTTAAAGAAAAAAATATTAGGAGTGTTTACAATGTAAAAATATGAATATGAAATATTAGAGTTATCATTCTTAAGTATCTTAGATATGATGTTTTCTGACTAAAAAAATATGTTTCTAGTATGTAAAAGGTTAATAAATATGATTAGATTGAGAAATATTCTCTATTAACTAGATTTCTATATTAATATGAGGCAGAGAGATTTGCTTTTATTTACCATCAAAATAGTTTATCTATTTTAAAAAAGTGTTCATGTATTTATATTATATTGTAACATTATTTTATTATTATAAGTGTGTTTATGCAATATTGACATTGGCCAAGGCCTACTCTCTAATGAGACAGCTCAGGATAGAGTAATTGGTTGTGTGTGTTGTGTTTCTCGATCAAATTATGTGGAATAGGAGCCATACTCTGTAGACCCTGAGCTTATCTCGATTGCTGATTCCCTGAATATTCCAAAAGGATAGACATGGGCATGGTAAAAAATTTGACCGTGCCCATGTCCATTTGATTGTTGAATATTCGAGGAATTGACAATCGAGATAAGGATGGAGATAGGAGCCTTAAGGTTGTAAGAGGAATTGAGCTACCAATTGTAAGATATCATTGTGGACAAAACCCATGTAAAAGGAGGAGAGAATGTGTAGGAGAGTCTATAGGAAGACTAGTGAAGTATGAGATTGTAAGTTGATTTGTATGCCACATGGAAGGAAAGAGGACATGTCACTATAGAGACATGTTCATAAATATTGTCATTGTTATACAGTTTATGGAACGCAAAAATGCAGTGGAGTCGAACTGTTAGATTTGGATCGGAGAATGTGACATGCATATTGCTTGAGTGGCTTTAACCGAATAAAGGGCATGAAATGGTAACAGGTGTTTAAAGAAATGTGTAATTGCTACATAGTGACCCTGTAATGGAAATTGTTTCCCTCACATGTGATGTCATTGGATTCTTTGCGAGTGTGAGGGGGATGGGAATTATGACAAAAGCCTCTCCCCTCTCAATTCCTTGTATCATTGGTGAGGGTCCGTAATAGAAGCAAAGTGAGGGTTGCACCTTTTGAATGGGTTTACATAGAGAATCATCAAAAGTATGGCACCCAAGGAACATATTATGGTCCACAAGGTCTTTTGGGCCTTCTGGTTTTTAATATAGTTGTAGAAGTGACCGAATTTTAATAAAGTTGTAGAAGCAAAGGATGAAACCTGTTAAAACTTAATGAAGACAAAACTTATAATCTGAAACTAGTAGCTCACAGGTGAGCAAGCTGCACCTAGAGACTTCCCAAAGTAGAGAACACTCTACATCTTAATCATTAAAATTAGAATTTATAAGCTTACATCATAATAGGGAGAATTAGAGCTCACACCTAGAAAATAGAAACTAATCCTACTCTAGGACACACGCACAACTCTGAAACAAACTCTCTCAAATAATACATATTCTCCATTAATTTCAACACTGCCCCTTAATGGAGAAAGGGTTCACTTGTACTCCTAACATCTCCCTAAACATTTCAAATTTAATTCTCCCAAGGGGCTTGGTAAAATATATGTTGCATTATCACAAGTATTACGATATTTAATAAGAATTTCTTTAGACTGGACCTTCTCTCTAACAAAATAAACCTGAGTATCAATATGTTTTGTTTTTTTGTGAAACACAGGGTTGTTCACCAACTTTATTTAAATTTGGTTGTCACATCTGATTACTATAACATATTTTTGTTCTTCTCCAACATCATGGAGAAGTCTCCTCAACCAAATTTCCTCGCACGTGGTTGCACACATTGTTTGATACTCCACTTTTGCAAAAGATAAGGAATCGGTAGTTTGTTTCTTGTTGCTCCAAGAAATTACCCCAGACCTGATTTTGAAAGCATAACCTGTTATGGATCTTGTGTCATCCAGGTTTCCTGCCGAGTCTAAATAAAAAAAACCTGTCAAATTAACATCAAAATAGTAAGTGTTCCTAATACCAAAATCAATGGTTCCTTGAAGGTATCTCAAGACACATTTTGTTGCTACTCAGTGGTTCTCAAGAGGTTTTGACATGAATTGAGTTAACACACTAAATGAGAATGTTAAGTTTGGTATAGTAGTAGTTAAATAAACCAAAATCCCAACTAGTTGTCTATACAATTTTGCATTCAACTCTTTAGAATCATCCTCAATCCTAATATTAATATTCTTCTATAAAGGCATAAAGGTAGCTTTGCACTGCTCCATTCTGAACTTTTTCAATAACCCTCTAACATACTTCCCTTGAGTGAGAAAAGTTTGCCCAGACTCCCTCCAAACTTCCAGACCCAAACAATTCTCTGAGGTCTTTCATTTCAAAAACTTGCAACATTTTCACTTTGATTTCTTTAATCAATTCATCAACATTTCTAATGATAATTAGATTGTCTACATATAAAGAAATCAAAACAATTTCCCCTTTCATCAAACAAAGTATAAAGATTTGGGTCCTTTTTTCTCCTCTTATAACTATGTTGAAGAAAAAATGAGTCAAGTTTTTCATACCATGACCTGGGTGCACGCTTTAATTCATATAACGTCTTCTTTAATTTGTAGACTAAAAGCTCCTGCCCTTGTCTGATAAACCCTTTAGGTTGTTTTAAATAAACCTCTTCTTTCAATTCTCCATTTATAAAGGTTGATTTCACATCTAGATGGTGTGGACTCCAATAACATTCTAATAGTGTTCAACTTAGCTATAGGAGAAACGATCTCCTCATAATCAATTCCTTCTTTCTGTGAGTAACCTTTAGCTACCAACGTAGCTTTATATTTGTCTACACTACCATCTATTTTAAATTTAGGTTTATATAACCATTTACAACCTATAGGTTCTTTCCCTTCTGGAATTTCAACTAAATCCCCGGTTTTTGTTCTTAATTATTGACTCATATTCTTCTTTCATGGTTGCCCTTCATTCATCATACTAACTTGCTTCATTATAATCTTAGGTTTCAACAACATTTAACATACTAGTTATAAGAGGACAATCTCTATATCTTGTTGGTAATTGAGTCTACTTACCTGATCTCCTTAGTGGTGGACTTGCCTCAAATATATCTTGCTCACTCCTTAGTGGACTTGGCTTGCTGGCTGCACCTGCATCACTTGGTTCTTGCTTTTTCTACACTTGTTGTTGTTGAACACGGTTTTCTTAATTTCCTCATTGTTGTCCTCAACCGAAAATGGAATGTGCCACTCCTCATAGACTTTTTCTATGTTTCCTTCATCAAGCTACTCAAGAAATATAACATTTCTACTCGCAAACACCTTGTGGGTAGATGGATTAAACAATTTGTATGCTTTAAACTCGGAACAATACCCTACAAATATGAATTTGATGGCCTTAGCATCCAGTTTCTTCCTATCCTCCTTAGGAATATGAGAAAAATATTTTGAACCAAATACTCTGAAATGACTAACCACATGCTTAAAACCATATAAAGCCTCGAATGGAGTCTTACGATAAAGGCTCTTTGTTGGAATCCTTTTCTTTAAATAGACTGCAGTATTAAGAGATTCTTCTCAAAAGCCATTAGATAGGTTCTTACCTTTCAACATGTTGCGTGCACACTCCACTTGAGTTATGTTCTTCCTCTCTGCAACCCTGTTCTATTGTGGAGTGCAAGGTACTATAAATTGTTGAATTATTCCATGGTCCTTACAATATTTGACATAGTTTCCCAACTTGTATCCTCCCCCTTGATATGAGAAGAGAAATTTGATGACCTTCCTTGTATTTTTTTCAATCATACTTCTAAACGCTCTAAATTATTCAAATGTATGACTTTTATTGCTTAAAAAATATACCCAAGTATATCTTGTTAAATCATCAACAAATAATAACAAATAATATGCACGTACTAATGATTTTGTCTGCATTGGTCTACATATGTCAGTGTTCAAAAGCTAGAGGGTATCTCTCTTGTCATAAATGTTGAAATTAACGCTTGATGTGGTGCGTCTATAACATTCAATTTGTACAAGCCTCCAACTCATATTCTTCATGCAATTGGCTTCAAATGATCCAGCAGATCTTTAATAAGACAGTAAGATTTAAAAAAATCTACCTTTAGATTTTGATCTGTAATCATAGATACAATGATCCGATTATTTTTAATTCCTAGTAGATACATCACATTCTGAATACGCCTGATATTACCATAAGGAAATATCACAGGAATATTTACATACCCTTTAATCTGGTATCCTTTTTCATTACCAAGGTAGATATTAGCACCATTGTTGGTCTCTTTAAAATTTTCAAACCAATGTCTATTACATTTCATGTGAGTGGAAGCTCCACAATCCACAGACCAAGTTTCTACTTGATCATTCTCAGTAGAGAGAGAAGAATCAGACATAAGTAGTCTGAGGTCATGATTTTTATCTTCATCACCAAAGTGTCTTGCATTTTTTTTATGTCTCTATTGAGCTTCATCAATCTTTTTCTTAAAACAATTTTGAGCAATGTGACCAGATTTACCTCAGTAAAAACATTTGGTTTCTGAACCATTTTTGGTCTAAGACATACCTTGAGGTGGCTTTCTCTGGGGTGTACCACCGCCTTTCTGTCCTGCACTTTGTTTCCCTTTGAAAGGATTTTTCTTCACCATTAATGTGAGATCTCAATTATGGGGTTTCAAAGTCATCCACCTCTCTTCCTCTTACATCAATATACCTTTCAATTCTTTGAAATTGGGGGCTTTCTCCCTCGCGTTCAAGCCTATAATAAAAATCTTATAATCATCAGTCATACCATTCATGGTAATTGTGAAAAAACCAATGTTCACCACTTTCTCCCCTATATCACCCAACTTTTCTCTAAGATCTTTTATCCAAAAGATGAATGTAGTGATTGATTCATTCTCCTCCATTTTAATGGAGAGAAACTTGCTCTTCAGGAATAGTAAGAAATTTGTATTCTCTATCTCATACAGCTCCTTGAGAGTTTCCCAAATATCATTTCTGATTTACACTCTCTGATGTGAGGGATAATGCAGTCGTTTACATAATTTCAACATCACTTTTGCTTTTTTCTCCCTCTTCTCTCAATCCTAAATTGTTGCATTTGTTCCTCCTTTGGCTATAGTCGACTTCAATTCATCCCCATTTACAATCACCCATGCACTTTTCCCTTCAAGCAATATCTTCAATTTGAATATCCAGTTTGAATAATTCGACCTATCAAGCTTGTTGCTCTCATTGAGGTACACCTCTACCATATGATTATTCATTTTGATGGGATCGAACTATGGATCTAACAAAAAAATTCTTAATCTCCAACAATATAGATGCTTTCAATAAAAAAACAACAATAATCTCGACCACCCAGGCATCAAAACACCATCTCGAGAAATTTGGAGCTTATTGGACACGCACACTTTTAAATATATGCATACATTTCAAATGGATCTCAATACAAATGTAATAAAAATCTAAACTATGAACGACGAACATGAATTGGGAGGGCAATGTTGAATTGGATGTAGCCTAAGTATTAACGCACCACTGTTGCCTTAGCCTCCGCGCTCACTGCCGTACTTGTGCTTCCCTCTACCCAACCTTTTCTAGAGATTCAACTCACACGCCTCAAACAAATAATTATGTGAGGATGCCACAGTTCAACACCACTGTGGTGGATGCCACCAGAGTCGGTGGGGTATGCGGAGAATAGAAGCTCCAATCTCTACGCTGGCAGTTCTCACACCCAACCACACTCAATCACGCCTTGAATATTGTCTCTTCAACACTCAACATACCAATAACCACCACTTGGCTCTACCTCTTGACTCACTCGCCAAAGCTTAGTTCCCCAGAGTCCAACACAACAATGGTTGTGAACAAAATTCTCTCAACCTCGTCATCCTTGCTAAATAGTTGACCGCGCACAATTTGATAGCGAGGCCTGGCTCTTCAGCTCGTCCACTGCTCCATGCACAAGAAGGAAACAACACAGCTCTTCAATGCATGGGTCGATCGATCCTGCAACCTCCAAGTGATCTGATGTAACATGAATCAAAATAAATGGTAATGCCACAGTTGATTTCACCACCACGGCAAACGCAATCCACCAGATCCACCACAGGAAGACCACATAGATCCCTCAATCTATCACTTGGGTAATGTTGCAGGGAGTCCCTAATCCTACTGAAACTCTGCATCGAGGCAAACAAATTTCACCTTTAGAGCAGCACATATGTCAAGTACCCACATCTGCACTTCTTGGGCACGCTAAACCAGTTTGATGCAAGGAAAGGGTGATTAGTGCGTGAATGAGCCTCAAAACTGCGTTGAACCCCGATCAATTCACTTTTTACTAGTTCATATTCTATTTCAAAATTTTGTGCTGCTTGCTCCAATTTGCAGGAGAGAGAAAACACAATTGTGTCTCTCTAGCCACCAAGGCTCTTTACTACCACTAAAGCTCATGATTTTGCCACTAGGGCTTTCAAATCCAGCCACCAAGGCTCACTAGCTCTGATACAATGTTAAAAATTAAGGAAGAGGAAACTTATAATCTGAAACTAGCAGCTCACAGTGGAGAAAGTTGCACCTGGAGACTGCCAAAAGCAAATAACACTCTACAAATTAATCATGAAATCAGAATCTATAAGTTTATATCATAATAGGGAGAATTCAAACTGACACCTAAAAAATAGGAACTAATCGGAATCTAGGACACGCACAATTGTGAAACAAACTCTCTCCAATAATACATATTCTCCATTAATCTCAACAAAACCAAGGAAAATGCATGAGTCATTTATGTACCACTACCATTTTCTCTTATTACTATTTTTAGATTTATTAGTCACGATCGTTGGTGGTTAATCATGTTTATTTTAGGGTTTATAATATTTATCTAACGGTTTATATAGATTAGGTCTTGGACTTATAATATTAATCCCTTGAGTTTATTAATGTAATGTTTTGTATTCCTAGGGTATAATAATATGATAAGGTTATAATATTATTCCTAATGGTTTAATAATTAATAATATATTATTATTATTAATTATAATTAATAATAATAAATAGTAATTAATAATATTAATTAATAGTTAATAAATAGTAATTAATTATATTTTATTATTATTTTTTAATTAATTATTAATAATGAATGAATTAACTTTTTAATAATTAAATGAATATTACTTATTTTTTAAATAATAACCATATTTTATTAATAACAATATTAATATATAATTTAATATTAAATGTGTTTAATTTACCATTATTAGATTTATAATATTAATATTATTATATAACAATATTAATAAAATATTAACATTAATACATTAATATTAATATATTAATTTAGCATATTAGATTTATAATATAACATATATAAAGTTGATGCCTACGATGTATATCAACCACATTTATTAATGTGGTTGTCCTAGTCTATATTACTACGGGAATTTATCGACATGATATGATCTAGCACTTTTACATATGAAGCGGTCTTTCAAACAACATGTGTCAAAATTGGTTGATCCTTTTAATGGTGATTTGTTGAATATTCTTAGACTGAAGCCATTATTTTGATAGGAAAATATGAAAAAATATTAGAGTAGAATGGTACTACATTTATTAAGGAAAGCAGAATCCAAAACTACACTGATGGTCCTTGCATGGTCACGCTAGAGAAACTGGTATGCTCCGCGATGGGCCATATGCTATTGATGTCAAATGGTCAGAGTTTACAACACCAAGGAAACTTGCCATACACCATACATCATTCAATAAAATGGCAGCCTAAGAAAAAGTCACTACAACACATAGGGGGTTTTAAGACAATATTTGAGACAATTTTTGGGTAAATTGTCTTAGCTTGAGATTAAAAAAAAAAAAAAAAAAAAACAAAAAACAAAACTTTTTTATTGTCTTAAATATTGTCTTTAAGCAAGTGCCTTAAATTATTGTCTTACAAATTTGTCTCTATAAAGACAATATATAACATAGCCATTTTGTCTCTTAGGAGACAATATCATTTTTGTCTCTCCAGAGACAAAAATGAAATTGTCTCTTAAGAGACAATAATGACTGTGTTATATATTGTCTTTATAAAGACAATTTTTTAAGACAGTAATTTAAGACACCCGCTTAAAGACAATATTTAAGACAATACAAAAAGAACACAATATGTCGTTAATCCTAGCTATTACCTTTATAGAGACAATGAATAATTATATTTGAAGACAATACAATACCATTTTGTCTCTTTAGAGACAATATGAAACAATGAATCCACAAAATATCACACCATTGAAATACATCAATATAAAAAATATTTAGTTAAAAATAAACTACAATATCATTGATTAATTCATGTTAGGGCACAGTGGAATCAAACCACCAACCTCCTTCTTATAAGGCAGGTGTTCTTCCATTGAATTAACAACCTTTAAAGAATTATGTGATGATATAGGCATTGATTTTAAAAAAATGCTTAATACATAATGTCATAATATTTATAAAATCTATAATCATTCAACCCCTATTTTCAACTTAATAAAAAATAATTCAATAGAGTTAGCTCAACATCACACCCATGTGGCATGACCTGCACAACAATAATTACAAACAAATTAATCTAGTAATACAAAAAAAAATAACTAGAATTATTACAAGGTGTTAATATCTTGCTACAAATATTGAATGGTTTCTATTTAGTGTGTTTCCACTATTGATATCTTTGTCTAGGTCCTCTTTGGCAACAACATTGGTTAAAATATTATATTGAAAATAGATAAGAAAGGAAATTTTCTACAAATTGGTAAAGCGAGGAAAATCGTTCAAATGATTATCTTTAAAAAGGCAGTTAACAAAAGAAATCAACAACAGCATGTCTACACAATCTAGATTGCATATTTCAAATAAAAACATTTGACCTCAAACTCGAAATACCATTTTTAAGGGACATCCCTAGATGAAGCATTAACATGTTAATTTGTAGGAAATTTGGAGAAGGTTTTAACCATTTTAAGTCATGTTCTTTTGTTCATATGGTTATATATAAATGAGTCAAATGTCCAAAGAGAAGAGAAGCACAACTTAGGAGTCTATCGCAAGGTTAAAGAAAGTCTTAGATCAGCCCCAAAAAAACAAAAGAGAAGAAGGATCATTGGGGAAATAAAGGGAAACCCAATGAGGAGTGGACAGGTGGGTGGATAGAACTATAGGATAATAACGAAGATGAGATTTAAGGAAGGCTTGGGAAGAGGAAACAATAACCATTTAGAGCTCATCACGCCAACTACACTTATTTCAGTGGCAAGAATAAAGTACTTGGTAGAGAGAATTTTTGATAATATATTAGTATATTAGTCACTGGATGGTTGTTAGACACGCTACAGGTCAGTAATATTCACCATCAAGTGAGACTATGGGGGATAGGGGAGATGGCTACTAGCTTTGGACACATTTCCTTTACCACAGTATTAGCATGGAAGAATCATTGATACTGGATGAACTTAATCTTTAATAATGTATGCTTGGAGAAACAACATTCATAATAGGAAAATAAAGGATTAGTTAAATTACCAAGTGGAACATTCTAAAATGCTACATGTAGCTCATGCCAATCTCTAGTTAAACATGAATTTTTTGAAATAATATTCCTTGTGTGCCACTCCCATACATTTATATGCAAGAGCAACAACTTCTATTTATTTTTTTCTCTCATATATTGAGGCACAATACGTGTAAGAAAATAGATAAGCCACCCTATCAAAATCAAAATCATCATTATTATATTTCAGAACTACTTGAAAATTTGTCCAAAAGTACATATTATGCAAGTTCACATCCAAATTAGCTAATAATAAAATAATAATAGTTAAAACTTTCATTGGTCATTTAATTTAAATAAATGCATGATATCCTCCAAATTGTTTGCAAATATCATGGAATTGAAACTACGTTCGAGTGTTCATTTTTAGTCATTTAGGTATCCTTTACCTGAATTCATCTGCTATGGCTTTGCCATATTGAATACCTACTCTATTGAAATTCCAATTTGGACATTTGGGCATTTCATTTTTTGTTCGATTTATTCTAGCCAACAACTACTCTTTTTAATGATACAGTAGCTTCTATCTATGGAAAATTAGTCATTGCATTTACAATTGGCTTATCTAATTCTCTAACCCTGACATTCCAATCGTATCACATGCAAGATAGATTCATAAGGAAATTATGCATGCACACAAATAATTGGAATTAGTATTCACTTAAAAGTATATCTAGTTAGATGCATCACTATGTTAAATGTGCAATAAGGCCTTTCATGTGAATTTTCCTAAGGCGAAAGGCATTGTTCAAAAAGCTGGTTATTATTCAAGTAAACTATCTAGTATATTTCAATAAAATGGGTGTGTGTGATGTAAAGGATTGCAAAGAATGCAGTTCTCTTTATGCATGCAAACAAATAACTGGACTTAGCCTTCAATTCAATGTATATCTATTTTGATGCATCCATATGTTAATGTGTAATAAAGCCTCTCATGTCAAGAGTCCTAAGCCAAAAGGTATTGTTTAAAAACTTGGTTATTATTCAAGTAAAATATCTAGTATATTTCAATAAAATTGGTTGTGTCATGTAAAGGATTGTAAAGAATGGAGTTATTTTCAAATTTTTAATTGTAGGTTACTATCATTAATTGGTCACCTAGAGTTTCTTATAATGAGTTTTCTCATTATACATTAATTTCTCAGTTGGAATTTACTTATGAGGCTTTCCATTATGGGTCACATTCACTTTTAATGTACTAAAAACTATATAGATTTCTCTCATCTCATATGCAATTCAATACTCTACATTGATGTTGCCATACCATTCACACACTTTGAATGATAAACTTGTATAGAAGGTCATAGATCGTAAACAACATTTTAATTTTCTTTTACGTTACTTATATGTTTTTTCCCTGGGAGGATTCTTACTAGACCTCTTGTGAACAAAGGACTGAAGGGTTGATTGAGGAAAACTTTAGAGGCAAGATCATTGGTGTGATAACGATTATACTTGTTTAATTTAGGATAGTATATTTAAAGAGATACCTTTCCATTGGATGAGGATGGAGTGTGTCAGCTTCCCCTCAAGTTATTTTTTTGTTTAGTATATCTATGGCTTTCGTTTTCCCATGGAAAAAGAGAATACTGCATTGAAAAAAATGGAGATCATCCGATGAGTGTGTGAGATTAAGAAAAGGTGATGGCAGAGAAGACAAGTTTTTCTTCCATTCAGAAAATTTAGTAAAATAATGCAAGATTAAGAGCAAGTGATGGCAGGTTTTACTTCCATTCATAAATTTTAGTAAAACAGAGAAAATATTTTGTGGAGCATCTTTCAGATGACTAGTCCATATGCCAATTTCTAGAATTACCTAGATGTTTATTATTGTGACCCTAAATATGATTATCATCTGAACATTTTAAGGTTTTTTTTATGTGGACAACAATTTAGTTAAAGTTTATGGTAGCATGTAAAAATGGCTCTTGGCATTTTGAATGCAGCCATCAAACTTGGTACTGATTGAATAATTTCAAAGTGTGTTAAATATTTAGAGACAGTTCCCTCAGAAGATCATGAAGAGGAAGAAATTATAGCAAACCTTCCATGGTTAGGTTCATAAGTCATTCCCATCCTCACTAGACTTTAATTAGTTGACTTAGAAGTAGTAAGACACGTGTTTCTCTCTGCCACACATGATGCATTTCAAGTTTCCTAGTCATGTTCAACAATGAGTTTGGACAAAATTGTGATTTCCATGGCTTAAGAATGTAAGAATATTTAAGAGGCTTATCGATTTTGGCCAAATATGTGTTGATTTATAGGTAAGCTACTGATTTCCCTCACATGCAAAGTAGACTTAGCAAGTTTCCTAATTACTTGACAAGTTTTGTTACTTACACAAATGCAAAGTATAAAATGTCTAACAAGCACGCACATGTCATATGAGAACATTAAAATCTTTACATATGAGACTTACTACATATTTTCATTGAACATATATTGAGATTCCCTATATTGAAAAAAAATGAAAAACAAAGAATGGTTTGATGCCCCATAATTCTTCAAAATTCATTCCCATCCTTGCTAGACTTCAATTAGTTGACTCATAAGTGCTACGAAATGTGTTTCTCCTTGCCACACATGTTACAATTCAAGTTTCTTTGTCATGTTGAACAATGAGTTTGGACAAAATTGTGTTTTCCATGGCTTGAGAATGTAATAATATGTAAGAGGCTTGTCGAGTTTGGCCAAAGATGTGTTAAGTTATAGGTGTGCTATTTATTTTCCTGACAAGCGAAGTAGACTCAACGAGTTTCATAATTACTTGAAAAGTTTTGTTACTTACACCAATGTAGAGTATAAAATGTCTAACAAGCATGCACATTTCATATGAGAACATTAAAATATTTACAAATGAGACTTAATGCATATTTTCGTTGAACATATATTGACTTTCCATATATTAGAAAAAATAAATTGAAAAACACATAATGGTTTGATGCCCCATAATTCTTCAAGGCTACCCATTTAAAAATAAAAATAAATGGCATATTTCTCTGAAACATAATGTTTATCTCTTGCACTCGAAAATGCTATCAAACACTTAACGTGTTAGCATAAAAGGAATTTAATAACTTATATTTAGATTGGTACATACAGTCTTGTTTGTTGCCACACAAAACATCCCAGGGATAAAGATGTCCGCCCCTCATCCCATTGTCAATCCATCCAATAATGCCATCTGCACACCAATCATCATACATGTCTAGGATCTAACGTGTTAGTAGCTCAGATGAAAAACATTAAATACCGTGAACAAAAAATAGATGATCAAATGGAGTACACATCAACTCATTTATGTAAATATCCAAGAAAGAATTCAATCAACAAGAAAAGTAGAACATTAATGTAATTAACTAGAGGTTTATCATGGGAATAAAAACAACAAATAAAAGGATCTTTTAATTATAAAAAATAGATCGATGGTGGAGACAAGAAGACACACATATCAGTTGAAGACATAATATTTTTGGAATTGAAATAACCAATCTTTTCTTTTAAAGAGTGCACTTATAGTTTTGTCCTTTCTAAAGATAGTAATATAAACTACCAACCAGTTCAAAGTAATTTAATAATTATATAAGCATATGAATTTGTAACTATAGGGTGTTAAGGATACCAATAAGTAATAGTGAATTCAGGAAAGTGCAAAGTTTCCCTCCCATCCACCAATTAGAAATGCCAAAAATATAACCACTTTGTTTAATGAAAGAGGAGAAAATAACATATCCAATGAAGAATTCAAAAATGAAACTCAAGAGGCATAATATTCACCGTGTTGGAGGGGAAGGGATTGCATCTACAAGATTGGATCAAATTTAGACATGTGTTTTAATTTGTCGATACCCTCAAGAGAGACTCACCTCATAGTCCTACACTCTAAGGACATAGAAAGAAATCGGGAACACCATAAGAATAAGGACAAATTAAAAAAGGTCATAGTGGATAAGGATTCAATCCAAAACATCAAAATCAAGTTCTTTTTCTAGTAAATAGAGATTAGATAAACCAAAGACAACTAAAAATGTCATAATAGAATGAAAACACACGGCAATTATACTTATATATAATACAAGTCATAGATGGCCTCTATGTCTAGATTTTAGTAATATGCTAGTGTTTTCACCTAAAGGGTCGATCTCTTGACATTGATCATAATTATTATTTTCATCCAATACAATGATCTGATGAAGTCTGAATAACCGCACTACACCTAAGCATTTCTACAAAAAAGCTTAAGTTCTAGTGTCCCAAATTCTATAGGTAGTATCATGATTTCTTGTATGCCCTCTCAAACTAGAGATAACCATCCTTGTCTGAGTGTTATTATTGTCATTTCCTCCAACCAGATTTATAATACATATCAAGGTAAGGCAAGCCCTCATATGGCATGTATGCTTGTATAGTAAATTGAACAGAAGCATAGGTCAGTACTTATGAAATAGGGGTACTACTGCAAATCATGCAACAAGCAGTGTAACCTTGTATTTTACACTCCACCTTTTTCGTTGTAAGTATCCACATGTGACTTGCTAAAAAATGATCATTCACCTAACCTTGTATATTTTATTGTAACCTTGTATCATCATCTACAACAACTTTTCAATCCTAGATATATCTCAGAAAGAAGTGTAAAACATGTGTGCAGTTCCAGAAATCTACCTTTTTACTTGCATACTTGCTAATGGGCTAGCCTTTCCTTATAATGTGAGTGATTATTAATTGTTGTTTTGTGCATCTTCAGGGAAAAGAACCCTTTTTAAACTTTCTCTTGCAAATTCACCTTTTACAGGTTTTAATAATATTGTTGAGCATGAGTCAACTATAAATGAAGCATTTTTGTTCATATTGTACAATCCTTAAAGAAGTATTTTTATTGGCTAGTGATTTACTTCATATATTGTAGAAAATTTAAGAAAGGTAATTAATCTCCACCCTTTCACCATGTCTCTTTTTTCCCCTTTGGGAATAACTTGATGATTACCAGTCAACATTGACATGCTCCCCCATATGTTCTATTATCAATGTTTTTTGACACATCATTGCAAAATTTTCACAGTTCACAAACCACAGCTCCCTATAGAATTCACAAGGGAGTTCCATACATAGAGATTTCCATTTGTGATATACTATAAAGCATCAAATATTTCATTCTTATCCAAATATTATGATTAATGTACACTAAATCTAGTGAACCTTCTACAAATGTGTTATATTTGTACTTTATCTGATATACAGTTGTGACAATATTCATTGTACTTTTATTCTTCCTTCTTATGTATGTTTGTATTTTCATTGTTGAAAATTATCATCATATCATATCATATAAGTGCCTAGTTTTAGGGATTTTGGATATCAACAATTTACCTCCATAGGGACTCTCACATTCATGTTTCCTTGAACTCTCAACTTGAAGATGCTTGAGAGATCTATAATGCATTGGTACCCGCTCATCCTATTTATAAGTAATTAACACAGGTAACACCTTGTCACTTGAAGTTTCCCAGTCCTTTTTTCATTCTTCTACATATTTTCTTAAGTCATAGTACATTTTTGCGACCTGCAATCCCACTACTATTTTTTTACTACCACATATTATTGTTGCATGTACCATAGATTTCAAGGAAATTTACCTTATCACAGATGAAAACTACTGCAAACCAACATAACTTTTGTTTTAGTAATACATCATGACTCTTCGTAACTCTAGAGACTCAGACATGTCACAAGACCCCTATACCTTTAAGCTCTTAGCAGAGGATCCAAGAGAAATATTGCCAATAAAGCCAGTTCTCTCCAGAGAAACTTTTGTAAATGACAACAACAGAACCAGTTTCAAGCCAAAATGATGTAAGAAATGTTTCCCATTATTTCTAAGCAAGAACCTTGATTTATGAGGCACATATAGAAGACACTGTGGAAGCTTCTTAGTTGTAAATTGAGGTTTTCCACCTCATTCCATCCCTAAACTAACAAACAAAATGAAAAAATCAAAAGACATATTGCATGAAGTGGGAGCAGATTTTAGAAGCAAAGCATTGGGAGCATCATCTTCTAAAATCCCTCAAAAGAGAAGCATCCAAGAAGCATATATATGGTCCCCCCTTAGACCCCCCTTGCAGCATATATTTTACAAGTGGCATTGTCGTCCCATTACAAACTGGGGTCCAATGTGACGATGCCTTCGAATACAGAAGATAATCAGGCTCCACACCCAACAATAGCGAGATTGATGTGAGGCCATAGAATACAACAAGTTCTTAGTCAATCTAAGGTATCTTTGGTACGTTTGTTCCCTAACTTGTATGGGATGACAATTCTTCAAATGAGGGCAGGAGCATGGAAAATTTTTGGGATGGAAGTGAGTTCTATTTTTCTCACTAGAGAAGCAAAGATTGCAGGCTAAATGTTTTTGAGCGGAATGATGTGTTTTCGTCAAGAAGGATATAGAGGTCTTGGTTGCAATAAACAATTCATTAAATCTTTGTCCAAAAATGTTAGATCATAGTACCTATAATAGAGACAATAGAGACAGTGTGTTTGGAAGCACCATGGTAGTAGAGAATAATGGTTTTTGTAGCAATAGATATTAAATGATGGTAGGCAAGATTGCGTAGTGTGTTGAATAAAAAAGACACATGGCCATATTCTTATGTGAGTCACACATATTGTAGCAAGTTTATATGTTATGTTTTAAGTTGATGTAATGGTCCTTCAAAATATATTTATATGACATCTCCATGAGCAGATTTTTCCATTCATGTGCCTAAGTTGATCATGATGTAAGCCTGATGAGACATGTGTACCCCTACGTATTTCATGGTAATTTGAAAATCACTTTGTTGTGCAGGTTTATGGTAAGTCGAAACCACTTGTGGTGTGATGGTTTGACACATTGTTTTTGGTAAGCATAAACCATATGAGGGTGTAGTGAAGTTTGTTAGAATGACAAAAGATATGGATAGGGATTCCTATACAGTTTGAAGTTCCTTAGGAATTAGATGTAGGAGCATTGAGAGCATAGTTGGGGGTAAGCCAAGAAAACCCAAAGCATGGTTATAGGAAAGCCTATAGACAAAGGATGATGATGGTGGTGGTAGTGTAGAGTGAGTTAAAGGTACGAGTACATGCATGAAGATATAATGGTTGAATGAACTATATACACAAATGACATTCTAGTAGACTTGTTATGCAACCAACTCAACAAATATAAGAAAGAGATAGATCAACAACTTAAAACATAGCCTCTTCGAGGAGGAAACCTCCTTTACATTACATAAATGAACAATTCTTCGATGATACAAATGACAAGGCCTCCTTTCTATATATACAAGTCTAAGGGGTCACAATTTGATCAGAGCTGACATAACAATAATAATGTAAGGGAACAACAATAACAATAGTGGGCTTCTATGGGGCACAATAATAATAATATGGGGACAACATGGGCACAACAATAACAATAAGGGTACAATGACAATAATAATAACAGAATACACTAGTATTATAGGGACCTAAGATGCCCCTCTCCTTCAAAAAAATGTTGTCCTCAATTCTTGAATATTTTTGGATGCTTCTATATAAAATTCTCATCCTCCCATGTAGAATATTTAGTGGGTAAGTTCTTCCACTTGATGAGATACTCTAAAATTGATTGATTTCACAGTTATCGAGTTCTTGTTTCTGTGACTTCTTCAGATTCCAGTATGATTTTTCCTTCCCCATCAAGCTCTGCCAATATTGTTTGAACTGGGAGCTTGTCACTTATAACCTTCTTTAAGCATGAAACAAGGAAACTGAGAGCACTCGGCAAAATGCAGGAAGTTCTGATTTGTATGCCATAGTACCAATGTTTTGCAACACCTTGTACAAACCATAATACTTTAGTGATAATTTATTATCCTTCTTAGCTTGCATTCCATTCTTTAAACCATCCATCTTAGCCTCAGTTACTTTTTGTGAGAGCGAAATTTGTTGCACTTGGTCTCGTAATTATATATCATGTTGCATTTCTTCCTCTTCTTCATGTGTCATACTAGAGATTTTAGGTTGCTTACTAAGTGTTTCCATTTAGCTTTTGGATTGTTTCCATAAATGCAGTAGCAACTGTACTAGCTTTAAATGGATGAGATAATGCACAAAAGTGTGCATACTTAGTAAGTCTATCAACTACCACCATGATGGCACTCTTTCCTTTGGACTTGGATAAACCTGTGATAAAATCCATTGAAACCTCCTCCCAATGTTGACATCGAATGCATAAAGGTTGTAATAGACCTAGGGTCTAAATTGTCTCAACTTTATTTTGTTGGAAAACCAAACATAAAAGATATTCCAGAGGAGCATAGGATTGATGTGTTCATAGGGACTTTAAAGGATAACATCCAACATGAGGTTCGCTTTTGGGAACCTGATTCATTGGAGAAGGCATTTAGGTTGGCAAGAAAAATTGAAAGGAAAATTATGGCAACAAGGAAGACTACCACTCACAACTATAAATATGGAAGTTTTGTTTCCCTTGGCCTTTCACAACTTGCAATGTTGACACCACAACAATTGGATGAAAAAAGAGCAAAAGGGCTTTGATACAAATTCGAGAGCCTGCAAAAACCCTAACTTCCTCAGTTCATATCTCCGAAAATACAGAGAGACAAGATATGAAATTCAGTCACGTGGTTCATCACAATTTCGTCTCAAATGGGTTTTAATTTTAGATTCTAAAGCTTTGTAGAAAAAAATTATAGCAAAAATTCCACAATGACCTGTTTGTAGTAGCGAAACCCTAGAATCGAAACCTCTGATACCAATTGTCATGCAACCAACTCACAAAATAGAAGAAAGAGATAGATCAATGACTTAAAACGTGGCCTCTTTGAGGGGAAAACCTCCTTTACATTACACAAGTGAACAATTCTTCGATGATACAGATGACAATACCACCTTTCTATATATAGGAGTTTAAGGGGTCACAATATAATCAGAGTCAACATAACAATAATAATGTGAGGGCACAATAATAACAATATGCGGACAACATGGGCACAACAATAACAATAAGGGGTACAATGACAATAATAATAAGGGAATACACTAGTATTATAGGGACCTAACAAGACTAGGCATTGTAGCACCAAATGACCCATGCATTCTAGTGGATGGTTGTTTCATTATATGGACGTCAAAATTTTTGGTAATCATTGTACATGCTAGGTGGGACCACAAATAGACTTAGCTAGTCAAGATTAAGACAAGTACTTGTTAAGAGTGAGTATTAAGTTATAACTCCTATTTGTCTTGGGTGTGATGTTTTTTACTTAAAAGAATTCGTTTATAATTTTTAAGAGATTAATAAATCCAGTTAAGTTAAAAGATATTCTCCATTAACTAAATTCGTATATTAACATGAAATTAATAAATTCTCTATCTAATAAGAACATACATACATTTATATTGTAATACAATATTGTTTCATTAATATAAATGTAATTATACCATTTTAATTCTCTATTCTCAAACTCATCAAAATCCTTTTCTTAATATTCTCAAACTTACCAAAATCCTTTTCTTAATATATCAATGTTTATTATCATATCTATTTTATATGTTTATTATCATATCTATTTTATTGATGTAAATCTTATTGTGTTAATTAGATTCGTAATATCAAGTATATTTAAGATACTTTGAAAGAACATTTTATTAAGTTAATCAATTTTATTAAGTTGATTAGTTTTAAATGGAAAAGTAAATGTCACTATATATTTTAATGTGAATGAAAAATATTTAATATAAATGTTTTTAATTAAAAAATATATATTCACCATTATTTATATTAAATAAAAAATTATAACTTTAAGATTAAAGAATTGGAAAAATAATTAAATTTATATCATTGTAAACTTTAAAACTAAAGAAAAGAAAATTTAATAATCTTTGATGTCATCGTTAATTTATGATTTGATTTCATAAATAAAATATCTTTAAAACTAACTTTCCATTTCATCACCAAATTGTTTATAGGTGTAAATATAAACCATCACATAATCCAAATATATAGCTATTCAAATAGGTAGGTTTCATTATCATTCAAAATATGTAATTTTTTAAAGGTATAACACATGTAAGTGAGTTGAAAAGAGTGTAGATATGCATGACTTGCAATATGATAATTTATCCTTCATTTCTAAATAAAAGGTAGGAAAAAGAAAGAATGGAAGTATGTATATGTAAATGATAAATATTATTTAAAATATTATATATATTTTAAGACTGTTTAATATAATTAAATAGAATATTATTATTATTAATAATTTATTTATAATTATTAAACTACTTTATAAAATATAATTATGTTAGACAAAATTATCTATAATATTTAATTGATAACACTAAACTATAAAAGCTTAAAAAGATCGTCCATTAAACTTATAAATGAAATAATTATATAATAAAATAATTTAAATATTAAAATTTATATTATATTAGATATTATATTGAAAATGAATAAATATACCAATATTTATTTCATATTATTATATATAACATTAATATGAAATTCCTTACTATCATATTTAACTTGTAATATTTCTAAACATATACATATTCTTGAAGATATTTCACTATTTTTAAATAAAAATTTTATAAGTATATTTTATTGTATTTTCCCCACATATCAATGAAATTTCAATAATATTCATAAAGCACGCAGTTTAAAGAGGTCAGAATTCTTTCCAGGAAACAAGAAGAATTATGGCAAGAATTTGAGAAAATCTCACAACAAATTTTGAAAATCTAGGTACCCTTGTGTTCTTATCATATTTTTGAAAAAATTGTTGTCCAAGCAAAATTATGGTCTTTCTATTTATAATTATTACTAAAAATTAAATATTCTATAAAAGTAATATTACTAAAAATTAATATATTCTATAAAAGTAATGTTTATGATCAACTTCATATAATTTGGCTATTACGAATTGTTTTTGTGTAATTAGCAGACATAAGGGAAAAATTGATTTCATGTTAATTTATTTTTTTTAAGTCAAAATCAATGCGAGTTTTTAGTGGTTAAATGAAAAATGGTTTTATTACCATCAATATAGATTCATTTGTTGACAATGTTGAACCAGCCAACATTTAGGGGATCTCCCTGGTATGAAGTTCCCACTAGACCTCACACCGTTTTGTGTAGGAGTCCCATTTGGTACGATGGCCTGGTTGCCATTATCTTAGAGATTTGCCTTAGCTTTTGTTGTTCAACACATGAGAGTGTTATCATTGTACCTTCAAAAAGCGAGTTGAGTGTGCGTGGTGGGTGCAGAATGTAACATGTGTCCAGGTTCTCTCACTGTAAAGGGAGAGAGTAAAGTGAGGCTCTAGATGAGTGGTAGTAGTAACATCCAAGGAGAGACACACACGAACCAACAAGGGTTTGCCCAACATCCAACAGAGTAGTCCACAGAAGATGCGATAGTCGTTAAAACCAAAGTGCATGGGAAAACATGCACACCATCCAACAGAGTAGTCCACACGAAGGTGACGGCCATTATAATAAAAAAAAAAATGGTCTGTCTAATGTCCTGTAAAGTAGTCCACACGGATGAGACATCAGTGATAAACAATACAACACATATTTAACAATGTAAGTACTAAAATAACCAAATTAGTTCAACTATCTTATTACAAGTTAAGAAAACATGCATTACAAATGTTTAAAGAGTAGTCTTACAAACAATCTACAAAAGATGTGCGAAAACATGTTGGCTTTAACAGGATTATGAATTAAGAAAAAGTCCCGAGACACATCTATACACCATACATGACTAGTCCTAGTGGTGGGACATTGGAGCCACTCCTCACTCCTCGAAGAACAAACTATAGACTCTCAAGGCTATGGGGGAGGAGCCAAGGTGAAATTCGTTTCTCATACAATGGGAGGGGTATATATAACCAAGGGCGATCCTTGACCCTTGTGACTCTTGGACTACCCTTGTGACTGTTCAACTTCCCATGACTTTTCAACTAACATTACTCTTCGACTTCTTGTGTGCATCTATTAGTGAGCCTGGTGGATCTCTAAAAATTTCTAGTGGCATGGTAAAAAGGCTCAAAGTTTCAAAGTGGCAGAATATGGATAAACTTAGCATCGGATTGGAGTGATCATCATCCTAATTCCAACGATGTGAATGACACTCAAATCCAAGCTCATATGAAGAAGTTAGATCAAGTCAAAGCTTAGGTTTGACTTGGACAAGTGGCAAGAGAAGGTGACGTGGCAAAATTCTTCGGAGATTGGGGAAGTGCTAAGTGGCACGCTGCCACTGGTCTTGCATTTCATAATCGCAGATCGGAAGAGGTCGACAGTAAATAATCGGCCTCGGAAAAGTCAAGCTACGATGCGATAATCGACCCTGGCAGGTACGATGTGATTATTAGCCTCGACAAATGTCAGGTTGCAATGCAATGATCGCACATCACAAATAGACAATGTTTTACAGAATCAGCCCCCGGGAAGGTCAGGGTTGTGATTGCAATATCGCAATCACATCTCGCACAATGCATGCTCATAAATAGGAACACTCGTCCCTTCAGCCGATTGCAGTACGTCGATGTTCTCGGATGTGATATGGTATTGGGTGTGGTTTTGAATACTCGTTGGGTCTGTCGGTTCGCACATCGCATCTCGCACAATGTAGCAGCTTGTATGAGGAACCACCCCTGTCTTCGATCGATTGTGATTTGCGATGGGCTATCAGTGCCAATAGACTATGGCCACCGATGATAACGCTGTCGATTTAGGAAAACGTTGATTCATCCTCCTTTATCACCTTTCGCTCATCGCTTGATGTAAAGGCACAGGTTTGTTCGCTGATTAAAACACAAATTCTCTATGCTAAAGTTGTCTAGTTAAGAGGTTATGAACATTTTCTATGTTTAAATAGGTCATTACCCACATACTATTCCAGGCCCAAGATCCTTGGTGTAGGAACTATCGCCTGCTAAAATTGTCATTTGTTAAGAACTGCTTGGGGATTGAGGAGTTAGCCACATGATTATATAATGGACTATGCACATTGGAAAAAAGGAAGATTGGAATGATAGTTCAGATGCAGTGCATACAACAGTAACCTGACCTAGCAGCAGGCGGGACCTCGCCTTCAACAACATGGAGGTTTCGATAGGGTGCAAAAAGCCTGATTATCTGAATTGGGCGTTCAAATAAGCGATTTCGCACAATTTTCCGCAGGCTTTCAATGGTACTGTCTGTTTCTAAAGCTCGGTTCTCCATTCTTCATCCATCTTCCAGATTGGAGGTATAAGGATTTTAAAGGAATGTTGCTTGTACTGTTATCGCTTTTAATGCCACTTAATGAATGAAGTCATCGCCACTATTGAGCAGGTACCGTAGACATAGTCCAAATTGGGCGAACTCCATTATCAAATCTTTGTGTCATGGTTTCATGCTTACGTTTTTATTTCCATATTGTTTTATGTGATTTTATGTTCCATGATTAATAAGCTATTTTTCATGTAATTCTGATGCATCTATAAGTAAAAGATCTTGGATCAAGTTTGGTATCACAACCAGGTCTTTGTCGATGAGAATTGCATGAGTATATGCTAACCTAGAAGAGGCTACGAAAAGGCGAAGGAATGCTTAAGTCCTTTGATCCTAAAACAGGACGTGCACAAAGAAGAAGAAACATGGAAAATGAAGAAGCTTGTTGGGAAGAGGAACAAAATTTCCGCAAGGTATTCTACAATATGGCAAAGAAAGTGGACAAGTTGTTTTCAGAGTATGAGAAGGCACTTGGGCACAAGAAGAAAGATGGCAATGACAATGGATCAAAAAATCATGAAGGTGGTGGAGAAGAGCGTCCTCCCTCTCCTTCTTCAAGTGATAGTGCTAATCACTCTAATCTCGATTCCAGACATACATATAAGAAACCTTTCCTTAAACTAGATGTCAAAGTTGACTTGCGTATGTATGTTAAATAATGTAATGCAAAAAACCTCAACAATTGGATTAGGTAGATTGACATCTACTGCCGGATTCAACAGATCAAATAAGATGAGGCAAAATATCCAGTTGGTATCCCTTTGACTGAATGGGACTGCTCTCATTTTGTGGGAGATCAAATTGCAAGGAAGCAAAAATGTGGGTTACCTTCTTTCCTCATGGTCAAATTTTGTTTCTGCATTGAAGAATCAGTTTTACCCTCTGGGCTATAAACAAAAAGAATTAATGGAATGGTAACACCTAAGGCAAATAAAGGGTCAAAATGTGCAAAACTTCACTGAAGAATTTAGGAAACAAGCATTTAATTTGAGCATTCCATTAGATTCACCAGAGATTGTAACTAAGTATATCAGTTCCTTACACAATTACATAAGGTATTCAATATTATTACTCGAGCTTGCTACTATCGATGAGGCTAGTGTGAAGGCCATGCATCTTGAAAGCAGGGGGACACATGAACAAAATGACCACCCAAAAAGAGCTGCAACAACCAAGAGAAGAGGGGCAAATTCCTCTTGTACACATTGTGAGAAAGAGGGACACGATGAAGAGAACCGCTGGAAACTCCACCCTGAGTTGAGACCTAAGAGGAATAATAGAAGGAGAGGCAGAAGACAACTACCACCATGCAACAAGATCATGAGCTTGAATGAGAGGAAGATGAGAAGGTCGCTGTTGCGGGATATAAACAAGGTAGACCAATTGACCTGGGGTCAGATTCCGATGACAAAATGTTATCAGGAAATCTAGTGTCCATTCGGAGCTACTAGTCCCACTAAGATGGGTAGCTATCTTAGAAACAAACAAACCAAAACTAATTTCACTTTCCTTTATGAGAAGTAGATAAGAGGTGAACAAAGGACACCAATCTCAGTCTGGTGCATGGTTCCTTGCTTGGTTCCTCTCCCTTCTAACAGATCTTTTCCGCTCCTTCTTTGCTTACCCAGCTTCAAAGAGAACCTGTAGAGTCAAAGCAACATAATACTATCGAACAACAGAGATCTACAATCATAAACAATATATGACCCGATATATATTGACCACACAAATGCATATATCATCAAACATACAAGAATGTGGAGGAAAACTTGAATAGCTTTATTAATATCAAGAATATCAAAGAGGATTACAACTCGTTGTTCTGACCCAGCGTCATCCTCTCAGCATGAAAGCCCTTCTTCACCTCATGAAAAGCTTAGATCACCCAACACTATGATATTTCACCAAGAAACCAACAACACTTCCTTACAAAATACCATATTCCAGCCTCCGGATCTCTGTGATGAGGGATCCATATATAGATGTTTGTAGAGGGCTGAGTCAGCTACTGGGTTTTTGATTAGTGTCCTCTCTCTGATAGTTCTTGGTTCCACTTGGAGATTCATGATCTCTTACTCATCCCTGGGTGAATTCAGAGAGGCAAGTGTCATTGGAGAAGTTTTTGGAAGATTCCATGATCATCCACCTTGCGAACTGTCTCTGCCATTTGTCTACTCTTGCTCATCACACCCTATAGAAGGGCTTTCTAGTATGCATTGCACTTTTTACACTGAGCAGGTGAGATGCATCACAACCTTAGCACTGAGCAGCCTGTATGGTCCAATTTTGACTAGTTCTGAGTAGTTTTCCATGGAGAACTTCTGGGAGATGATGTAATCAGTTGACCTTGCTCCTTTAGGGTGTGAAGAAACACTTTTAGGGACTTAGAATCCCTTGGTTTATGGACATATATGATTGGGGTTACAGTGCCCAAAAATGTTTATAACAGTTGCCCCCTAAAGCATGAGGTGGTTAATCGTTTGATGTCGGGTGAAATGCTTTATCATGAGGATCTGAATTTTTTTCGAGCTGGAAGGTGACCTATAATAAGATACAATACAATACATTATCTTCATTATATTTTCACGATCTAGCTGAGGCGGGCATTCCCATGCTCAGCTTTATAAATTCATTTCCATGTACATAGGACAGACAACTGTCTGTGTAGCAGACTGATGATTTGGATGGAGTCATCATCCTTTGATTCGGATGATCATCTATTTGAAAATGATGTACATTTGATGTCTTTATATTCCTAAATATATCATAGCCCGGATGGATGAAACTAGATCCGGGGTCTTCAAACTCGTTCAATCTTCACTCGGAGTACAAGTCGATCCATGTGAAAAGATGTTCTGGAGTTGAACATGGAAGGACATCGCCTGATTACTAGCCAATGATGTAAGTTGTTAACAGGCGCAAGAGGAATCACCGATAATGATGATGACCCTCAAGGTATGACAGTACAATTCACGTGGTGTGAAAATGGGACATGGAATTGAACACCACGTAAAATCTTTCGGTCGAAGGCCATTGATGTAAACCTGTCGCCAGAAGTGAGAAACTTGCCATTGAGGC
>APFE030345144.1:149996-177036 GCA_000404065.3 Pinus taeda
TAATCCCTCAGGTCAAAAAGATTAAAATCTAGAGGAGGGATAGCACTTTCGGTAGCTTTAACGATCTGGAGAGGCTAATCGCTCAGCAATCTTTTCATATTTTACGAGTCAAATGAAAAGAGCTTAAAGGAGACTCGTTTTTTGAGGAACGAGTGATCATTTTGGGTAGCAACTGATTCCAGGTAAGGTTTGGAATTTTCCAATCATGGTAGTGTCACAAGGATGGCTAACAGAATCACTCGTCACAAATGTTCCTCAAAAAGGGTAAATAATCAAATGGAGGCGTATGATCGGCTAAAACAGAGTGGACGTGATGATGAGAACACAACCAAGGCTCAAAAGCTGATGATAATGCATTCACAATGGTTATTTACTGGAGATTGGTTCATTTTTTAATGAGCTTAAAATCTGGGGGAAACATTTGCTCATTGCTTAGGTTTAATTTTTAACGAGCTTGAACTTCACATAAAAGCTGCTCGTGATAATGGTCATTGATTATCTGATTCAGCATTAGCACTTTGTTCTTTCAATGGCCATACTACCTGCTCAATTGCTTCATCAAACCGATTAGAAATGAAAACACATGCTTGAAAAATGAGTTTAAAACACTAATACCTTACTCGAATTACGTGAATAGTAATTTCAAAGTTACCTCTCATTTTACCATTTCATTTGAACTTGGTTTTTTGGAGCTCTGGAGGTGATTTCGCCCGTGATTTTCACTAGCCAATTATAGGAGATTCTGTGGACGATTCTCGGCACCGTCTGGACTAGGTAAAAGCTAAACCTAAGCTCTTCAGTTGCATTCCTTCCTCTTTGAATTCTGAGCATGTTTCCCTATTTTTCTAAGCCCCCAGGGTTAGAAAAATTCACCCTGGATCCATCGCACCCTTCCTATATCGAAAGGTGCGATGCATACTGGCTTGGCCATTAGCCAGTCAGTATGTATCTCACCTAGTACACTGCTGGGGTGCGATGGGTGCAAGGAGGAAAATTTTGCACTATTTTCTCATGGAATTTTTGCCTTTTTTTTGCTAAATCAGGACCCTGACTCTTCTCTTGACTGTTTTTCAGAGATTCATTGGAGAAAAATGGTTGTTTCATGGTGAGAACATGAGCATGAAGAAGAAGACATGGTTGCTTTACATGATCCAGGTATTGTAACTGTACTGCGGAACTGTGGCCTGCTCAAGTTTTTCCGCATCTCTAGCATGAGGCAACAAATCAACTTGTTGCAATATTTCCTTGATTCATGGGATCCTACCAACCAGGTGTTCCAAATCAAAGGAAAATCCATCCCCTTGGCTGTCGTGGACATCCATTTTTTGATCAGTTTATCGAGGCGTGGTGCCCCTCTCTCATTATCAGGTTCCGCCCGTGGGGGTGAATCCGTGAGAGATTACAATCGCCGGTACTGCAGAGAGGGATCTCAGCTGAGTAGGGATAGCAAGATCAACATCCGAGATGTCACTGACCGGTCCTTGAGGACCATTCTATTCACTTTTGCTAGATTGGCTGGTGGTGTGGCTCTTCACGTGGCTAACAGGTCTTATATGAAATATGCGTTGGAATGCCTCGAATCGAAGGTGTTCAACTAGTGTGATGTGGTACTCCCTGTGATGAAAGAACAACTGACCAAGGTGAAAAGTGGAAGACCCAAGAATTTCGGCTATGGTTCTATTTTGACCACTTTTGCCTTGGAAAAGATCCCACTAATGCAACCGCAGTACATTTCACTTGGTTTACCTCCACCGACTGAGCCACGGATGCAGAGATCGGTTGACCTCATGGCCTGACATGTTGGTCAATCCCAGATTTCTTTCTCTGACACCTTCTTCGATTGGTTCAACTTCCAGGAGATGGTTTATGCTAAGTGTCCATATGTTGGTATGGATTTTTGGGGTGACTCAAATTTGGTGTTGCCGGCTGGTGAGCAATGGGGTGCTATAGGTAAATTCTCTAACCATACCTTTGTTTATTGTTTTCATAATGTTCTTATGCTTTCTTTGATCAAGACTAATCAAAACTCATGTGCTCATGCATACATTAGACCAGTTCGACTAGTAGTACACCTGAGAGCACCAGCTACCACTCCGGCAGGAGAGGCTGTGGGGAGGGCCATCCTTCATGACCTTGATGTGGCCGAGACTCTTTCCACATTGCAAGATCAGGTCGAGGGTCTCACTCTTGGTATTCCAGACATGAGGACCGACGAGCTACCTCTGAGGCTGCAATGACATACTACTGGTGTGCCGAGTCGATGGACTAGGCTTTTACGCATGACTGCACAAGCGATGACTTGTTATCACCAGCATCATTAGACTAGGGTGCCCCCTAACGTTTTGAGTTTTGGATCATTTGACCGATTTTTTCTTGGTTATAGAACATTATGTGTAAACCATAAATAGTTATATATATATATTTTTATTTTCAGAGCTTTTATTTTGGTTAAGTTACATGATCCTAATGCAAATATTGATGCAATGCTTCTTTTTATAAATGTTTCAAATGTCTATCTAACACATAATTTGCCAATGAATTTGTTAATGTGTTTAAATTTCTGGAAATATGTTGATATTGAATAGAATCGAGATGTCTTTCCAAAATCTTGACCGTTAGGAACATGCAGTAGATAGCTGGATTCCGTACAGAGTAGATACCAGTGAGTTGTAGAATGACGAGTTGTGAGTCTAGCTTGATGACAATTCGAAGTATGCCATGTGCGATGGCATCAGAGAGGAGTTCTATCAACGTGTTGTATTCAGCAATATTGTTCGTTGATCGACCAATGCATACCCCTCTGAAACTCACTAACTCGCCGTTGGGATCGAAGATGGCCCAGGCTGCAGAAGATAGGCTCTGTGAACTATGACTCGCTCCGTTGGAATATCTAAAAAATGGTTCCAATAAGTTTGGCATCAGAAACAAATGCAAAAATTGGATTACCTAACCAAAACAATTACCCTTAGCGAAAACAAAAATGTAACAAAAGAATAGGGATTACTACACTAATTTAAGCATAGTAACGCTTGAGGTACAACCCGTTGTGGGGTTGCACCAATGGAATCCCATCATAATCCACTAACTCATAGGCTCCTTTTGTTAATACACATTTAACAATATAGGGACCCATCCATAAAGACTTGAACTTACCTGTTCCCAACTTGTCTGACTCCTGGTCGTAAAGTAAGACCAGGTCACCTTCTAAGAAGGCACGAGGTTTGACATTTTTGTCGAACTGCGCTTTGACTCGTTTCTTATGGGATTCGTTAGCCAAAGCAGCATCATGACAGGTTTCATCCAATTGGATTAATTCCAAGAAACAAGCCTTTTCTTCTAAAGTTCCGGGGAGAAGGTCAATCGAGAGCTTGAGGGACAAGATTTCACACTGAACCGGCAAGATCACTTCTAGGCCATACACCAGCTGAAAAGGTGTAAACCCGGTTGCATTCCTCACCAATGTCTGGTATGCCCACAAGGCCGAGTACAGGATTAGGTGCCAACTCCATTTATGGACTCCAATCATCCTTTGCAGCATGTGCTTTAGGACCTTGTTGATTACCTCAACTTGTTCGTTAGCTTGCGGATAATATGGAGTAGAGCTGTCATGGGACAGTCCTAATTTGGCAGCCAATTCAACCATCATGTGATTGCAAAAATGCGATCCATGATCTGTAACTATGGCCTAAGGAACGCTGAATCTGGAGACTACATGATTGAAAAAGAAGAGGGCAGCCATTTCGCCGCTGTTGTTTAATGTCGGCATCACCTCGGCCCATTTGGAAAAATAGCCTACTGCGACTATGATATACCCATGCCCCCCGGCCGAGGTGGGGTTACATGTCATGAAATCTATGCCCCATTTGGCAAATGGCCCAACATCTACTACTAGCTAAGAAGGTGCGGGTGGTATTCTGGTTTTGTGATTGAAGATTTGACAGGCATGGAAACTTCTGACTGTGGTTGTGTAATCTTTGAACATTGTTGGCCAGAAGTATCCTGCTCATAAAATCTTTTGCACCATAGCATAACCAGATTGATGCCCCCCACTTGCGCCTAAATGACAATCATTCAGGACTTTTTCGGCCTCCTCATGGGTGAGGCACCTTTACAGAACTGTATCAATACCACGACGGTAAAATGTATCACTAATGATCACGTAGTCTTTTGCTTGGTATCAAATCCGTCATTTTTCCGCACGTGAGGTATTATACCTATATGTTTGGGTTTGGAGCTAGATTATTATATCTCCATACCATGGATTGCTTGAAGATATCAGAAACAAATATTCGTCCGCGATTGCTTCTTCAGATGTTGCATCGTTGGATGATGATGGGAGATCACATAGTAACTCCGCGAAAACCAGGGCTTTATTTTATTTGGATCTTTTGAATTCCAGATCAAACTCTTGTAAAATCGCTATCCATTTTGAATATTTCCCCCCTAGAAACTGTTGTGACAATATATAAGTTATGGCGTTGCAATCTGACAAAATGGTAGTTTTTCTAAAGAGGACGTAGTGTCGAAATCTCTGTATTGCTTGAACAGCTGTAAGAGCTAGCTTTTCAACGTAGGAGTACTTCGTTTTTGTATCATTTAAGTTTCATCTTGAATAATATATTGGATGTTCAATTCCATCGTCTTCTTGAACTAAAAAAATTGCTATGGTCGTATCCGCTGCAGCCAGATACAAGTTAAAGTCTTTTTGATAATCAGGAGCATACATTAATGATGCTTTTATTAGGGATTCCTTTAAAGCATCGAAGGATGCTTGCGTGACCTGATCCTAGATAAAGGGTACTTCTTTTTTCAATAGATGAGTATAACCTTTAGCAAGTTCAGCGTAATTTGGAATGAACCTCCTTAGAAAGTTTGCTTTCCCTTGGAGTTTCTGAATCTGAAGCAAATTTGAAGGTGGAGGCAAATCAATGATTGCCTAAACCTTACATGGGTCGAGACGAATCCCATCCTTTGAGACAAAAAAGCCAAGTAAACAACTAGAACTGATACAAAACACACATTTGTGTGGATTGAGTCGTATCTTGTAGTCTCGGAAACGTTGAAATACCACTCTTAAATGCTGCAGAGGATCAGTCTACTTTCGCGAATTAGCCGAAAGATCGTCGAGATATGGTTGAACGATGTTCTTGATGTCGTGGAAGGCATAATTCATTGCCCTCTGAAATGTTTCCCCTGCGTTCTTTAAACCAAAGGGTAGCTTGCGATATGCGAATGTGCCCCACGAACAAATAAATGCAGTCTTTGAATGGTCTTGTGTGCATATATTTATTTGATTATACCCACAAAATCCATCCATAAATGAAAAGATTTCACATCCAGTGCATTCATCAATTATCTGGTCAATGAAGGGTGTAGGGTAGTTTTCTTTTGGACAAGCTTGATTTACATCCCTAATCGACGCACACTCTAATGGTTCCTTGTTTTTTCATTACAGGAACAATATTTGATACCCAATCAGTTAGAAGAACCAGGTAAATAAAACTAACATGGAGAAGTTTTTCAACTTCTGCCTTGATGGCAGCGACTTTCTTGGGATACACCTACCAAATTCGTTGTTGTACTGGTTTGACATCTGGATACACCTTAATTTCATGTTCAACTATGCTCGAGTCAATGCCTGGCATTTCATCATATAACCAAGCAAAGACATCTCTAATCTCGCGAAAAAGAGCGTAATATACTTCCAGTTCTGAAGGAGAACAAGATTTGCTGACATGAATATTCTCTACAACATCTGTTTTGGTTGAGATATTTATGGCAATAATCTCTTCAATATTGGACAGGTGGTGCTCGGAATCCACCGTATTTACAGTATTTGACAGAAAGTCAAAAACTGAGGGATGATCAAGGTCACTGGAACTATCTCCCTTACAATTCAAAAGGTGGGAACGATGGTGGTAATCTTCCCATGGTGCCCCGTCAATCATCATTAACTGAACAATTCCTTCATCTGTAGAATGTACTTGTGACTAAGGATCTGAAGGGGTGCCATATTCCTTAGACCTATCTATCCACACACTTGATGAGCATTGATTCGGGTTTGCCTCCCATGCCGAAAACATTGATTGCTACAATATTTTTATTGGGCTTGGGGGAAATACCTGAAGATGATCCAAGTTAATATCATTTTCGGATATCTTTTGAATAGAAGATATCATATTGTAGGTTGCCACCATTGCCACTTCCACCAAATTGTTTGGAGGTGGTAGGGCAAAAGTCCCCATTAATGTGGGGTCTTTTAGTAGGCCTACTCCGATATTTTGAAGTGAATGAGGGCTTCCATGGATCATCAGAATGCTTCCCATAACTTGTGAACTGTTGGGGAGAAAAGTTTGTTGGTCGACGACCGTAATTCCTCCTTGGAAGGGAAATGCAACCTTCCTGAGGTACGTCGACACAATGACAACCATAGCATATATCCAGGGCCTTCCTAGTAGGATGTTGTAATCGAGGTTTCCGTCGATAACTTCAACATCAATTTCTACTATTTTTCCCCCCGGTTCGACTTGCAAGTTACTCAATATCCCATATGGGGTGTATGTTTGTCCATCAAATGCTTTTAATGTCATCGATGATCTCGACAAGGGTGGAGATACTAAAGTTTTACAACAACTCATCGACATAATACATGTAGATGCCCCCCATCAATAATTGTTCGATGAACAATTTTGTTGAGGGCTTTCACTTGAATAAGGAAAGCTAGTTGAGCTGGTAACTGAGGGTCATATCCTTTGTGATTAAAGGACACAAGATTGGAATATGTTGGGTCAATCCCACCTATTACTGATAATAAAGCCTGCTTTTGGGAGGGGTAATTTTGCAGTACCTCAAGTGTCGACATAGCGGACGACGATTGGACCAGATCCTCCACTATAATATAATGTTGTGCCGCTCTGGCACGAGGATTAAACATTGATTTGTGTACTACTCTCTTTGGCAGTTTTATCATTAGTTCAGGAGTGATGGTTGGCACAATTTCGGTTGAAGTTGTTGTTGAACTACTAGGTTGATCATTATCCTTGTTGCTCGACATCTATGGATTCCCGTAATCTTTATTCTTTGTCGATATCAAAGCATCATTTAGCTACTTTGAAATAGACAACATTAGCACTTGGGACAAGGAAGCATTGTCACTAGCAACCAGATTTGTTCCTTGATTCGGAAACAGATTAGTCAATACTGCTGAGGTTTTTGAACTCTTGAAGAATTTTCTAAGCTCAGCTTTATATGGACAATCTTTCATCTAATGATCCTCATCACAAATAAAGCATGGATGACTTGGCTTCCTATCTCCAGAAGGGTTTGCAGAAGATTTTTTAGGAGACAACTCCTCTTGTTTCTTCTTCTTGCCTTTCTTTTTCTTCTTGCCTCCTAGTTGCTTGGTTTCTTTGCCTTTGTCAGTCGACATGGCATTTACTTCTGAGGCGAGAAGTTCTTCATTTGCATTTTGACTTGAAACTGTACGGGCCTTCCTTGACGTAGCCTCTACGATTTTCGTGCTAGTTGTACCTATCACGCCATCATCGGCATGAGAGTCTTTGTTTGATTTAGGAGGGGGAGGAACAGAAAATTCCGGTCTAGGAGCATCAGGGGTTTTATCGTAGAGCGTGCCAGACTGAGTATAGATCAAGTCTAGATATTGTGCATGAGCAATAACTTGCTCTTCAGTGACCACTCCTCCGTTTGCCACATCTTCTGTAATAGAAGGTAACAATGACTTAATAAACCATTCAGCCAACAGCTTATCAGGAACATATGTTTTTACCATTCTACGACGACGTCGCCACTCATGAATATGATTGGATATGTGAGTGGCTGTTGTTTGTTTGAAATTGGTAAGAAGCTTTGTTCCCATTTCGTACCTTATGGGTAACTGAAAATGGGTTAAAAAGGTTGTGACTAGGGTATTGAAGTTATCAAATGAAGCTCTAGGTAATTCGATATACCATTTTGCTGCCGGACCAGTTAACGTTCGCTGAAAAAGGCGAAGCCTGATCGAATCATCGTTGAGAGTGTTGGATGAACACCACAGATGAAAGGTCATCACAAGATTCGACGGGTCTTCACCCAAATTTAGATTAAATTTAGGAACATCTGACAGAAGTTTATGCGGAATCGCCAGCCACTAAGGGGCGTAAGCAATTGGATCATTCGTTAGTCAATTTAGATCTGGTAACTCTAAAGTTGCCACGAAAGGCAACTCTTGATTCAGGTTCGGCAAGCATACCCAGGATAAGATGGGATCACCTGAGCAGTTGGTCTTTGCATTCCAGCATAATGCATTTGATCCTGGTAACTTTGGTAAGGTTGATGGGCATGACCATTATGATATGATTGATGTTGACCATTTTGAATGTACGACAGCCCATTACTTGCAAAGACTCATTGCTCAGATCCTTGGTAAGCTTGTTGGACTTGCGGTTATTGGTATTGTACCAGTCGTGGCTATGAAGCCATGAGCTATTGTCTAGTACTGATTGTTTGACCAAGATGAGGGGTAACGATCCCCATTTGAACCTGGGTCATTCCACTAGTCGGTGATTGTGGTTGCATAGCAAGGACAAGAGGTTATTGTATTACGACCTAATAAAACTGAGGTTGGCATACAATAGGAAATGCTTATAGTTGCGACACCATCATGATAGCCGACGTAGTGGGGATATTTGACACAGGTAAATTTTGTTGCATTAAGTATACAACTCTTGGTTGCTGAGGTAGTATTGGCACCCAACCGCTAGATGTAATTCCAGCATACCCTAAATTTTGTTGTGTACTCTCGTATGGTTTTTCTCCTGGAGGAGACAATGAAAGGGTGTACTGCCCTCCATACTGCGGTAAATCAGTGCTCAAGGGAATGATTTTCCTTTGGAGATCAGATTACCCAAATTGACACTGCGAAGGATCAATTTGTTGAGAGTCAACATAAGAGATTCCAGATATTATTCCGGACGAACAAATGGGAACAGTCCATACTGTCGAAACAGCCCCTGGATGGACTCCATCCAACAATTGAGAACTAATTGGGACAGATGGTACGCCGGAAAACATTGTGGTAGTAGCAGCGGGAAGTTCTGCTGCTACTGTGTTGGATGACACAGTCCTAGATGTCGTCGATTGTTTAGACATATTTAGTCTATCCAAAATATTCCTCAGCGATTCTTCAGGAACTTTCGATGGCGGGAGACTAACTTCTGATGAAGAAGGATATAGGGTGATCCCAGCTCCAAATTGTGATGGAGCGTTAGATGGAGGATCCTCCACAATCTCTTCCATGGCAATCAATCCAAGCGGAAGAGGTAGACCGTTAGGTCTGTAAAATATTTCTGGTGTCGAAGAAGGTATAGGTTCTGCAGCGACTGATGTTTTGCGAGTAACACCTTTCGAATCAGATGTATATGGAGTCGATTCGGGAATAGAAGTGTTTACCATCACCCTAGGATCAGTTGTAATGTCCTTTTGTGGCTGCAAAACTTCTTCTGTAGAGGCAGGGATACCAAAAATTCTCGGAGTAACTGGAGTCTCTAAGGATGTTAGACTACTTGCTCCAACCAAACTAGGGGACTTTGATCCGGTTAAACGAGTTCACTTTGTCCGGAATAGTTTCGTTTCCAAAGTCAATGATGGTTGACTCGTAAAACGCTGGAAACGATGGGGTTTTGATTGACTTTCTTCCATGATTGTGGATTACTCGAGCAACTCAAAATAAAAGGGGAAAATGATTCATTTAATTTTTAAGAGTCAAGAAAAAACAAAATATGACTCTAGTCGCCTTTGATTTTTAATGAGCGTAAAGTGACAAGTGCTTAGATGGACCTTTTCCTTTAAGGAGTTTGGAAAGGAATGAAAGAGACTACTCTAGAAATCTAGACAGAGGGATTACCAAACCAATCGCAAAACTGTAGAATACTTTTTACAGTATGGCAGTCAATCTTCCCGAATGCTGTGTTCAGTGCATTGCGATCGATAGGGCGGCAGACACGGCTTCCTAAGGATAAAGGATATAGCCTATTGTGGTCTCCCAATATATACTCGACGAGTACATGGGAGCACAAGTCCGTATGGCAACTTATCAGTCTCTCAAATAGGAGGAATCACCCAACCATCAATGAAAGCGATAGTTACTAGCTTTACGACGCCAGAATACGTCTCTAGCCTAGACTTCTAAATGTTGTGCGTTAGGTTCCAAAGTGTTTTTTTATGTTCACTGAATTTATTTTACAGTTGATCTTGCTTAAGAAATTTTCCTTTTAGGTTCACCGCGTGATGTAGATATATAATTCCTAAAATGCAATCTAAGATGATAAAACAATCATTTAATCTTCTTTTGCAATGGAAAATCCTAGCTATTAAGGAAAGAGAGGGCGATATTCGTTCAACATAGAGCACAAAGCACACACTAGATGCACTGTCCTAAATCAAACCAACAAGCAGTCTAAATGCAAATGCACATGCATGTATTTGTTTTCTGCTTTCTTAATGTGTGAATGACAAAAAGAATGCTGAGTACAAATCTAAATTATCTTTTCAAAGCGACAATACTAACAAATTTCTCTTCAAAACGAAAGGAAGATAATGATGACACTTTGTGATTTCAAATTGAAAATTGTTTTCAAAACTTGAAAAATTACTAATTCAAATAAAATACAAGAGTAACAGTAAAATCGACCATCAAGAACAATAAGATTTTATTCTTTGAATAAAAAAGACACTTGAAACACTTCCAAATCAAGAAACGACAGTTCGATTATGCTACTTCTTTATAAAAGAGAACTGAAAATGGCACACAAAACACAAAAACATTCACAGTTCCTTGCACAATGGAGGTGGAATAATGGAAAGGAGGAGGGTTTCCATAGTGGTATACTGATCACAAACAACAAAACTCCTGAATAGAGCTGAAGAGAGTGAAGAAAAACCAAATTCTGAAGGCAAAATTAGCCTTATCTAATCATCACACCTGTTACACAGGGAAACAGGGATGCATCCCACCTACTGCACATGGGAGGTGCGATGCATCCAGATTTCCTTGAAGAGAGGGTGTTATGGTACTAGGACGAGACTTTAACTTGGTTCTTGATCACAGTTTGCAGCTCAGTTCATGGATTTAGGCCGAGCAAGTGATGTTAAGTAAATATAAATCACAGGGGTTGATGTAATGAGGTTACTAGAGCCACCACCAGGGCAATTAGAATGTTTGCAAATCGATTGTTCAGTTTATAAACAAAACCCGAAGATAGACTGAAGCAACATTGATCTATTTTTCACTTGCATAGCAAATCCAGTTCGAAGGCTAGTTGGCTTGACTTCAAGCTCCATCTACAAGTTTATGAAACAAACAAATATAGACACGCAAACAAGCTATTCACTCCCCAGTGGAGTCACCATTTTGTTATCGGTAAATCTAGTGTCCACTCGGCACTGCTAGTCCCACTAAGAATGGTAGCTATCTTAGAAACAAACAAACCAAAACTACTTTCGCTTTCCTTTATGAGAAGTAGATAAGAGGTGAAAAAAGGACACCAACCTCAGTCTTGCGCTTGGTTCCTCTCCCTCTTGAGCTCTTAGCAGATGGACCTGTCAATATGGGTTTTGATTCGGGCAATGAAACAAAAGTCTCAATAGATATTGTATCAAAAATGAAAAGGACACCCAATGTGGCATGGCTCTAGGAACTTGAGGAGATCAACCAAAGCATTCAAGTAGATAATACTAAGCTAAGGAGACTCCTATAGGTAGCAGAAAAGGAGAAACAAAGGTTGCTACACCAGTTAAAAGCCAAGGACGAAGCCTTGGAAAAGCTACAACATAACCACCTTGAGGTAAAAAGTGATTCTTTTATTTCATGTACCTTTTCTGATGATGACTTTGTTTTTTTTTAAAAACATACAACAGGTATCAGATCCAAAATGTTGAAGAAAATGGGGTATCAAGGGAAGGGCCTCGACATTAATGGCCAGGGCATCATAAATCCCATCAAAGTGGAGGAATTGCTTCGTCATGTAGGACTCGGGTATGTCAGGAAGGAAGTTGGGGAAGGCTCCAAAATAGTCAGTGACCCACCAACAACAGATGATGAGGGAACCTCATCCATTCCAGTGGCAATGAGGGATCGATCAACACTTATCAGATGCACATTAGAGGAAAGCACTCCAAGATGACCTAAAAAGTTTAGAGGAGAAAGAGTCATTGTAGTCACTGCAAAAAGGTGGGACACCAGGGAGTCACGTGTCATATGCTCTGTTGTAACATCCATCGTCATTTTAATTTTATTTTCATTTTTATCAAAAAAAATTTAAAAATCAAATATTATGTTATAACAGAAATAAAGGAGAATGCAGAAATTTGAAAGAAATGATTTGTTTTATGACTATTGACGGCTTTTGAACGTGAGGAACTCGAGAGAATATATGAGTCATCTGATCGACAGGAAATGGATCCTGTTGAAATATGGCAACAAGAATATTCCAATTTAATTTTTCCTTGAATTAAAATGTGAATTAAAATTGAATTTAGTCTTAACAGCTACTTGGAAATAATTAATTAATTTATTTTAAATTAATTAGTTTTAGAAATTAAAGTTAGAAGTCTTTCTGAAGTCATGCAAGAGTTATCCCTTAAATTAAGGAGATAATATTGAGTTATATTTGAGTTGTAATTAGTTAACTCAATTTACTGAGTTAAGTCCCGCTAAATTAGTTCCAAACTATTTGAGGAACTAATAGCGAGTTAACAGTCAGTTGATGCATTCATGCACTCAACTAGTGCTATTCCAGTTAACTGAAGATTCCCTCATTAGAAACTCATGCATGTCTATTTTTAGAAAGACCCAGTTGAGATTAATGTTCAAGGACAATGTACTATCATTTGCATGTGTTTTCTCAAGGAGAAAACTCATGCATGCAGTCAAGGATTCATCCTTGAGGATTGCGCAGTTCTTAAGGCTTGGTTTTCCACTTGGTAATAGGCAAATCATCCACAAGGAACAACACAAGGAAATAGGAGCTTGGAGGGTAGAGAGGCAGGATGGAGAGAAGCCAAGATTGCCTATGAGCATCTGTGAGGATTGTACTGAGAGCTGGCTAGCTGTGAGAGCTAAGGCTTTGTATAATTCCTATGTATTTCTACCATGTATGATAATACAATAGTGTGGGGCTTTATCTGAGGATTTCCACAAAGTATTTTCATGTGTATTGTGCCATTGATTCTACTTCTTATGGTTATATTGTTCAGCTCGATAATTAAGCTTCCGCAAATTGATAGTAGAAGTAGGTTATAGTATCCTGCTTTGATTTATATTGCATTATCGAGTCAACCTATCACAGATTTTTTACAGATTCGACGGTAGTCACGTGGATAACAAGAATGAAGTTTAATTCGAAATTGGACATGAGAAGTTATAAAATTGAGTTAAAACCTTAGTTGATGAGGGTCATCCGCTTGAAAAATGTAGATCTAACGGTAATCGCATGGTTAACAAGGACGTTGTTTAATTCATAAAACAGATTCGATGGTTTATAGAATGTGGTTTAATCTGTTTAAGTTCAGATTAATCATAGCTTCTCATTAAGAAGCGACGAGATTCGATGGATATCACATCGAAAAGTGCACGAAATTTATTATAAATTTTGGACCCGATAAATCTTTAAATTACAATTTTGTTTCCATATCGGGTCCATGGGGAAGGCAAAAGTCTGTGGAAAAGGCGGACGCCATAATTTTATGAACCAGAGTCTAAATTCTTTTCAGTTTCGTGGTAAGCCATATTCCACACAAATCAACCAATTCCACTATTTTAGCATAACAACTAGAATTAGAGGCAGATGACCAAAACTCCAAAGGAATGATGATTGGTCGGGTTTCTTTGTGTTTCCACCAATCAGAGCACTCTTGATATATATGTGCGCCATAAGGGTTTCTTTATGTTTTAGCCAATCAGAACATTTCTGATACATACGTGGGTCCAAGTCCATGCACGAAGTTTTGTAAATATGCAGTTTGTTGTGTAAAAACAATTTAATTATTATTAGAACATCTATAGAGAAACTTCATCAACAATCAAGCCACAGTCCGAACATCGAGAAACCATCATCGGTTTTCTAATTTTTGTTACTTCTTGTTATTTTGTTTTCTTGAGAATGAGGTGTCTTTTACCCTCCAATGTAATATTCTGTAATGACTTTTACTTTAGATAGTTAGGAGATAGTTAAACAGTTTGACAGTTTTGGTGATTATCAACTATCACATGATGTATAAAAAGAGACAAAATTATAGAAAAAGGGTTCGAATTTTGAAGAACTTGGAGACTAGGCTACTGTATTTTTGATAAATTGTCGATTAATGAAAGAATCAGAAGTTTTCCACACATTGTTGGGTATGATTTTGTAACTTCTCTTTTATGTGTCATCATATGTCTTATTTTCTTTAAGTACAGTAATGAAGTTGCAGGTCTTTGTTTACATACATGAATGAAGTTAAAATTCCTTAAAAGAGCGCTCTTATACTTAAAACCCCTACTACATTTCTTCTAAATTACAAATAATAGTTTCTGTGAAAGCAACATATTGTCTCTAACTTCTCAAAGTGCCGCAGATAATAGTTTCTGCTAAAAAAAGCATATTGTCTCTAAACCTTCAAAACATTCTTCCTTCAGCATTTATATCCAACTTCATATGGAATTTTGAGACTTTCATATCACCTAAGTATTAAGGGTGAAGAACCAGGTCTTTTAGGTCCTTCATTTGAGGATACGTCATATAAATAAGTGACATAAGTAATAAACATTAATATCTTAAACACAATTTATACACAACCGAGAAATTGCTTTCTTAAGGGGCAACATTAATTGGTGTCGTTCCCGGGGAGAGAAGTCAAGAACACTTTTCCCTAGGTTTTTAATATTTTCCTCTAGTTGTTCAATGAGGAGGAAATATTTGGTTGTATTGAACAAAAAGCAATAACTCTGGCTTCAGAGAGGCATCATACGAGGTCAGATAGCTCACAGCAAAAAGTTCAAGCCCTTCCAGACCCTGAGAGGCTAGTTTCTAAGAGGGTTGGAAGGCCTAAAACTTCATTTACATCAAGTCCTACACTGTTTTCAATTGACAGTACTTCAACACACTTTTCATCCAAACATTCAACTTTTATTGACCAAGAGTCACCTTTTACATCCACTTCATTTCAAGAACCCAACTATCAAGAACAGTCTTTACTAGGGAAAATTTTAGGGGCTAATATTTGCCCATGGGCTAATTTTCTATACTTTTTCCAAAAAAAAAAGATTCGCTAATTTCCATTTTTTTGTAAAAATGATTCGCCCAAATTTTATAGAGTGAAATTATTTTACCCTAAAGATAGCCAAAAAATTATATATAAACTCTATAAAAATATTATCAATTTGAACATTTTTACAAAAATATCTCCAAACATTTTATAGATTCCAGATGATAGACTAGTAGGATTCACCAAGGTTTCTAAAATTTAAGATAAATTTCCATCCTTAAAATTTTCCCCGGGACTCTTTAAAGCATTTTCTTTCTCAGTATCTACTATATTTATTCAACCTGAACCTATAACTACCTTGCCACCTTTTCATACTGCATTTACTCCTTAGTCAAGTTCTACATCTGCTAGTACTCAAGGTTCAATAAGTTCAGGAGCAAACATGGAAACACCTGCATTCTTGATGAATAGGTATGCACCTATTCAATTTCCACAATAGTTTAATCAAATGTCACAAGAATAGTCAAAGATTCTTCCTCGTTTCACAGGGGAGGATCAACAAATTGCAGAGACTCATATAGTAGTATTTTGTAATTTTGCAGAAAATTTGAATGTTGAACATCTGGATGTTGCTTTAAGAATTTTTGTGCAATCCTTGGATGGAGAAGCAAGAAAATGGTTTAAAGGGATTCCTAATAACTATATTCCTACATGGGAAGAGATGGAGCACCTGTTCACCCAGAGATGGGGAGAGAAAAGAGACCATGTGTATTCACTCACAAAGTTTAATGCTATTAAGAAGAAATCTTATGAAAGTTTTGTTGAGTTCATCAGAAGGTTCAATAAACTTTACAATAGTCTACCAATGGAGATCAATCTCCCTCCTGCTGGTTCAAAAATAACTTTTGCAGGGGCATTTGAATTGGATTTTGGGTTGACATTGAGGGAGAGAAGGTCCACAACCCTTGATCAAATCCAAACTAATGGCTTAGAAATAGAAGAAAATTTGGTGGCTACAGGTAAAGCACTAGAGACACAACCTACTCAAGATAACGGAAATGCTAAAGTGGAATCCTCTCAAAGTCAAACATTAGAGGATATGAATAATGTAATTAAAAATTTGTCTAATAAACTAATTAAATTGGAATTGGAGTGTACGAATTCTCAGAGGAAAGTACAACATAATAAAAACTTTAATCCTCAATATAGAAGACAACCTCTGCAAATTTTGCACCAGGAGAGAAAAGACCAAGATCGGGTTCAAGCACCACTTTACTTAGAGGCAGATCCTAATGAAGTACCAGAGCATTCTAGGGACCATGATGATAATATTTCCACATTGTATGTAGTAGATGAAGATGAACTAGGTGTTGAAGGAGAAGAATATGAATATGTTGAAACAGATTCCATTTATGATGAGAATGAAATTGATAAGTATTGGAAGCAGTTTTCTGATTTTATGTAGGTAGAATTACATAATAAATATGACTTGAGATCAAGGAAAAGATCTAGAAGTTAAGTAAATGAAGGTGAGCAGTGAGTTCCAGCTCCCTTAGAGAAGGCGACTCCACAAGAACCACAGCCTGCAAAACAATTGAATAAAGGAAAGCTGTAGTAGAATACAAATAGCAAGACTCAAATACTTCAAGGTGAGTCTTCTAAAGATAGAAGTGAAAACATTCCTTTAGAAAAACTTGTTTCCATTCCACAAGAGGTTTTATTGATGAAGAGAAGTGAAGATGAAAATGAAAGGAATACTAAACAGGTTCATGTGTTTAGTCTTAATAAAGAATTAGAAAAAATCAGAATTCAAGTGCCCCTCACAGAGTTGGTCAAAACACCACTTTATCAGAGAGAGATTTCTGAGTTTATCAATCTAAGAGAGAATGTGAATGTAAATGACACTGTGAATCTGCAAGAAGATAAACTAGTAGTGGTTTTTGGTCCACATGTGGAGGAGGTCGATTCTTCAACACCTAGTTTCTACATTTATTTATTGATTCATGATTTCCTCTTGCATAATTGTATGTTTGATTCAGGAGCTTCACATTACCTTATGCCATTATCAGTGATGAAACAACTAAGCTTACAAGTTACTAAACATTACAGAGACTTGTATTCTTTTGATTCAAGTAAATTCAAGTGTCTGGGGGTCATTAAAGATATGGTGGTGTCACTAGCCCATATCCCAGCTAGATGCTTGGTAATGGATGTAGTGGTAGAAGATATCCCTGATAGGTTTGGAATGTTGCTATCGGGGTCATCGGGGGCTAAATTGGGTGGTGTTTTGAAACTAGATTTTACTTATGTTGTCATACCAATTTTTGGTGGAGAAGAAAGGAGGTTGTATAGAGAAACTAGATTTGTAAAAACAATCACAAAAAACAGAGAAAGTAATTCACCTGTATATAGCCAAGAGAAAGATGACTTTTCCTTCTTCATGCTACACGAAAATGTAGAGTTGGCTAAAGATAACTAGAGGCATCTTACTTCAGCCAGTGTAAATACATAGCTGCAAACATAAGGGGTGTGGAAGTGCTTCTTTGAAATGAAATGTTGAAAGCTTCAAAGAAGTTCTGAAAACACCCTAGGTTCTTTGAAGCTTTCAACATTTAGTTCATTCCAAGAGGTGGAAATAGATTAACAGACTCTTTGGCTATGGCTACTTGTACTTTTAGGCCTCCTATTAATCCAAAGCTAAGATATGAGGTTGAAATAAGGCATAGGCCTTCTGTTCCTGATAATATAAAACATTGGTATATTTTTTAGGATGATTAGCAAATTAAGGAATTCTTAACTATGATTGAATATTTCCAGGGCATAGAGATTGATCAAGATAAATATGAAGCAACAGGAGGTGCATAAGTAAGTGGTTTGAAAAATTCCATATTTAATCAAAAACATATTCAATTGAAAGATAATACTCTGCCAAGGGGGCTTGTCCCTCTTGAAATATTTTTTAAATCCAATGGTGTAGGTGTTAGTTCAGAGAAAAATCCACAGGATGAGCAGATTCAAGATCACAACATTGGAACCTAGAAGGAGCCTAGGTTAGTCAAATTATCTAATGGAGTTCCACTTAACTACAAGGAGAGATATATTGATATTTTCAAGGACTATATTGATGTTTTTGCTTGTTCCTATGAGGATCTCAAAACATATGATGTAAGTATTATTCAACACAAGATTCCATTGAAAGAGGGGATTAAACCATTTAAGCAGAAACTTAGACAAATATACCCTATGCTTTTACCATTGATTGAGAAAGAAGTCAAAAATTTTCTTGATGACAAGATAATAGTTCCACTCATGTACTCTGACTGGGTGGCCAATTTAGTGCTTGTGAGGAAGAAAAATGGAGAAATAAGGCTATGTGTGGACTTTAAAAATCTCAATAGGGCTTCCTTAAAAGATCACTATCCATTACCTAATATGGATCATGTGCCGCAGAATGTAACATGATCGTTCAGTATGTCCATGCTAGATGGGTTCTCTGGGTATAACTAGGTGGTTGTTGATAAAGAAGATTAGAAAAATATTGCATTCACAACTCCTTGGGGAACCTTTTTATGTATGCTCGAGTGCCCTTTGGGTTGATGAATTCAGGTGCAACATTTCAGAGGGCTATGGAAATTGCATTTGTAGGGGATAAGTTTGTAGTGATATACTTGGATGACATCACTTTTTTCTCTAATTTTGATGAGGAGCATATAGACCATCTTAAAAAGACTTTTGAGAAATGAAAAAAATTTGGGCTTTCCTTAAATCCTAAGAGGTCTATTTTTGCTCTAGAAGAGGGAAAATTGTTGGGGCACATTATTTCTAGAGATGGAGTGAAGATAGATCCAACAAGGGTGCAAGCTATGCAAAAAATACCCTTTCCCAGGAGTAAGAAAGACATTCAAAAATTTCTGGGAAAAATAAACTTTTTAAGGAGATTTGTGTCCAATTATGCTGAAATTGTAAAAGAAATTACCAATATGTTGAACAAGGAAAATGAAGTGCATTGGGCTAAGGAAGCCAAAGACTCATTCTCCAGGATTAAAGAAGCATTACAAGCAGCTTCAGTTTTAATTAGTTGTGATTATCAAAAGCCTTTTCAAGTTTTTTCATTTGCATCACCTAATTCAATAGCTACTATTTTGTTATAGAAAAATGATGAAGAAAAGGAGCAGCCAGTTTCTCTATTTAGCAAGATTCTCAGAGATGTTGAACTAAAGTACAATATTCTTGAAAAATAGGTGTATGCTTTGGTAAAATACCTAAAGGCCTTCAGGACTTATGTGCTGCAGTCACAGATCATTGCTTATGTGTCAAATGTTGTGGTAAAGGATGTCTTAGTCTAGAGTGATGTGGAAGGAAAAAGAGAGAAATGGATAGCCAAGATTCAAGAGTATGACCTAGACATAAAGCCCATAAAGCTGGTGAAAGGGCAGGGATTGGCAAAGATGTTGACAGAATCAAATTTTCAGGCATTGGGAATCAACTTGCTAACACTTGCAAGTGAGGAGATAATTGAAGAAGGTGAAGAAAATCAAATGCAGGTATGAAGATCAAATATAAGTTTTTATGTTCAGAATGGTACAAGCACATAGTCCATTATTTATGTTTTCTCTCTTGTCCTCAACCTTTGGATAGAACAAAATATAGAGCATTAAAGATCAAAACGCATCCATATGTGATTGTTGAGGGAAAATTGTATTGGAAGGATCCTGTGGGAATTTTATTGTTATGCTTAACAGAGGATGAATTTAAAGATACCATTAAATATTATCATGAGAAGTTATGTGGTGGAGATTATATTTGCAAGCCTACTGCACATAAAATCCTATAGGCAGGGTTTTATTGGCCCACCCTGTTTGGTGATACATATAAGTTTGTTAGAGGCTGTCAGAAGTGTCAAATTTTTGCTGAGAAGAAAAATTTTTCTACATTGCCTTTGATCCCAGTCTTCATAGAAGAACCATTCAGACAATGGGGACTAGATTTTGTTGGAGAAATTAACCCACCTTCAAGTGGACAGCACAAGTGAGTTCTTATAGCTACTGATTATTTCCCCAAGTGGGTAGAAGCTATATATACTAAAAGGGAAAATGATTAGGTGGTGATGAAGTTATTAAAAGAAAATATCTTCAGCAGATTTGGATGCCTTGTCAAAATCATAACAGACAATGCTCAAGTCTTTAGTTCAAGTAAGTTTGTTGCGTTTTGATAGAAGTATAATTTTATTTTATTTCATTCAATAGATTATCATCCATAGGAAAATGGATTGGATGAATCCACTAACAAAACATTGATGAAGATCTTAAAGAAAACCATTGCAGAGAATCAGAAAGATTGGGATTCGAAGTTAAAGTTTTCTCTATGGGCTATTCGAGTGACTACAAGAAGGTCTACAGGAAAATCACCGTTTGAGTTAGTGTATGGAACTCAATCTTTGTTCCCAAGTCTGCTTGTGAGGCATGTAATTGCAATGATTCAGGAGGCAAAAGAAGAACCCAATGCTCTAATAAGAAGGATGCATAAGGTAGTGGAATTAAGTGAAAGAAAGGATAATTAAGAGACAACTTGATTATGTATTAAACAAAGATGAAGGGTATTTTGGACAGAAAAGCCAAAGAAATTGGTTTTAAAGTTGGAGACCTGGTATTAAGGTGGGATACTAGAAGAGAAGATAAGGGTAAACATGGGAAGTTTGATCCTCTTTGGTATGGCCCATTCAGGATCATAGAAGCAAGGGAAAATAATACATTCTTCCTGGAGAATCTTAATGGTGAATCTTTATAGATGCCTGTCAATGGGCAGTACCTCAAACATTACTTCTAGTTCTTAAACACAAGCATCCTGTTATTGTAGATACTGGAGTGAATTCATTGTACAAATTCCATATAATTTAAATGGGCTAAGCAATGTGTGACTCCATGGTCGAGGTGAAGGCACTGATGTGCGGTTCTTAGTGCTTTTGTAGTAAAAGCACTATCCCTAGGTGGAGCTAAATTTTGTAGCATTCATCGTCATTTTAATTTTATTTTCAGTTTTATCGAAAAAGAAAAAAAAACAAAATATTATGTTATAATGGAAATAAAGGAGAATACGGAAGTTTGAAAGAAATGATTTGTTTTATGACTATTGATGGCTTTTGAATGCGAGGAACTCGGGAGAAGGTCTGATTCGTCTGATCGACAGGCAATGGATCCAATGATAGTCATGTGGATAACAAGAATGAAGTTTAATTTGCAATCAGATGCGAGAAGTTATAAAATCAAGTTAAAACCTCAGTTGATCAGGGTCGTCTGCTTGAAAAATGTAGATCTGACGGTAATTGCGTGGTTAACAAGGATGAGGTTTAATTGAGAAAATGGATGTGATGGTTTATAGACTGTAGTTTAATCTATTGAAGTCTGGATTAATCACAACCGCTCATCAAGAAGCGACAGGATATGATGGATATCGCGTCGAAAAGTGCACGAAATTTATTATAAATTTTGGACCCAAGAAATCTTTAAATTATAGTTTTGTTTCCATAACGGGTTTGCGGGGAAGGAAAACGTTTGTGGAAAACATGGAAATGATAAGTTTATGAACCAAATTCTAAATTCTTTTTAGTTCCGTGGTAAGCCATATTCTGCGTAAATCAACTAATTCTGTTGTTTTAGCAGAATAACTAGAATTAGAAGTGGATGAACAAAACTCCAAAGGAACGGTGATTGGTCGGGTTTCTTTGTGTTTCTTCCAATCAGAGCCCTCCTGATACATATGTGGGCCATCAGGGTTTCTTTATGTTTTAGCAAATCAAAACATTTCTGATACATATGTGGGCCCAAGTGCACGCACAGAGTTTTGTAAAGATGCAGTTTGTTGTGTTAAAATAGTTTAATTATTAGTAGAACATCTATAGAGAAACTTCATCAGTATTCAAGCCACAGATCCAAACAGCAAGCAACCATCATCAGTTTTCTAATTTATTTTACTTCTTGTTATTTTGTTTTCTTGAGAATGAGGTGTCTTTTACCCTCTAATGTAATATTCTGTAATGAATTTTACTTTAGACAATTAGGAGATAGTTAAATATTTTGACAATTTTGGTGATTATCATTTGTCACATGATGTATAAAAAGAGATAAAATTATAGAAAAAGGGTTCAAATTTTGAAGAACACGGAGACTAGGCTACTGTATTTTTGATAAAATGTCGATTAATGAAAGAATCAGAAGTTTTCCACACATTGTTGGGTATGATTTTGTAACTTCTCTGTTATGTGTCATCATATGTCTTCTTTTCTTTAAGTGTAGTAATGAAGTTGCACGTCTTTGTTTACTTATGTGAATGAAGTTAAAATTCCTTAAAAGAGCGCTCCTATACTTAAAACCCCTACTTATACATTTCTTATAAGTTACAGATAATAGTTTCTGTGAAAACAACATATTGTCTCTAACTTCTGAAAGTGTTACAGATAATAGTTTCTGTGAAAAACAACATATTGTCTCTAACCCTTCAAAACATTCTTCCTTCAACATTTATACCCAGCATCATATGGAATTCTGAGACTTTCATATCACCTAAGTATTAAGGGTTAAGAACCAGGTCTTTCAGGTCCTTCATTTGAGGATAGATCATATAAATAAGTGACATAAATAATAAACATTAATGTCTTAAGCAAAATTTCTACACAATTGATAAATTGGTTTCATAAGGGACAACATGCTCCATGCCGAGAAAGAATCGATAAATAAGGTAATGGGTGAAAATGCTCAACAAACAAATCCACCACATTCATTGTGGTCTTCTTTATTAAGTAAAATATATTTTGTTTTAGATATAGTAGCTTGTTATGGCCATGGTTTGTAAATCATGCATTGCAAGTAAATGTGAAAGTGATTATGTGTTTTCCATCGCTTCAATATGCAACAATGATGTTTGTGGCCTTTTCTTATGAGTAGTTGAGGTATTGGTTTTTATTATGTAATCCTTGACCAAAGAGTGTGTGCTATAAACTCTTAGCAAGTGAGGGCTTGTTTGAGTCATGTATGGTTTGTATATGATTACAAAGGATGTACCAGCTTTGCGTGCATGTGGTTGAAAGTGTGGTTTCACGAGGACACAGGTAGTTTGATGGATGTGTTAATGCCTTTGGTGGAGTAGATTTGTGTGGGCTTCAAAGGAATGCATTCAAGTAAAGCTCGATTGATGGAGAAGGAAAGAGTGGGAGAAATTTCCTCACTTTCCAATTGACTGAAAAGGCTTTGGCAGTCAAAAAGCTCTTAGTGGGGAGGATTGGTCCAAGCGGATCTCTAAAAAGTGCCAGTGGCATGGTAAAAAAGCTCAAAGAGTCAAAGAGGTAGAACCTGGATAAACTTAGCATCGGATCGAATTTCTCGTCATCTTGATTCCAACGATGTGAACGAAACTCGAATCTGACATCATATGAAGAAGTTAGAGCAAGTCAAACTTCACATTTGACTTGGATAGGTGGCAAGAGAAGGTGACGTGGCAGAATTATTTGGCGAATGGGGAAGCACCAAGTGGCAGGCTGCCATTGGTCTCGCATTTTGAAATCGCAGATCAAAGGATTTTGACGATAAAGAATAAAAAATCGTCCCCGACAAAGTCAGGATGCGATGCGATAATCGACCTTAGTGTAGGAATTTACAGGGTAAGTTCCTTAGACAGAACACCAAAAGGACACCGCTCACAAATAGATCACAGATTAATACACCAGTATTTTGACGTGGTTAAAACCCTTAGAGAGGGAAACAGTCCACAACCTGCGCCAATGTGGCTACTACAGGCAATTTTATTAATAAAAGATGAATTTACATAAGCCTTTCCTCTCATGCACGGTACCTACCAAATGACCCTCCCATGCATTTAAATAGAATTCATGGACCCAATCGGGTGTCCAAGCAACCAGATCAAGACTCGGTAAATACCGAGGAGAGAATGAACCATCGGATCACTACATATTGTGACCGTCAGATTGTAAGTTACAAATGTACATAGTAAGAAACACACTTTACCTAACTCTATACTAGACCAAGTTATACTTAACTATTTCCTATGTGTCGGAATATCCTAACATCCCCCCTTAAGAACAACTTGGGATAGAATTGAAGGATTTACAAATATGACACAATAGGAGAAGGAAGGAGGCACTAGAGCCTATCCCCCCTTAGTGACAACTTCCTGAAATCCAACCATAAATCGAAGTTTAGTGAACTTCGCCTCTGTGAGAGGCTTTGTGAAGATGTGTGCAACTTGATCATCTGTTGAACAATATTGCACTTCAAGAACACTGTCATGAATGAGCTTTCTAATGAAGTGCATGTGCAGTTCAATGTGTTTTCTGTGCTGATTTTGAACTGGATCTTTGCAAAGCTAAATGGCACTTTGATTATCACACCAAAGTGTAGTCGGATGCTGCTGCTAAAAACCAAACTCTGATAGGATCTGACGAAGCCACAAGGCTTCCTTACTAGCCTCTATGGCACCACGATACTCTGCTTCTACTGAAGAAAGAGAAATGGCAGCCTGTTTCTTGCAAGCCCATGTAATAGGTCCTGAACGAGGAGTGAACACATAACCAGCAGTAGACTTCTGATCATCAGGGTCACCAGCGCAATCGGAATTAGTGAAACCAACCAATAGATGAGATGCTTTAGCACTGTAATGAATGCCAAACTGAAATGTACCTCGAACATAACGAAGTATTCGTTTCGCTGCTTTCGAATGACTTTCATGTGGGGTTTGCATAAACTGAGCAACAAGGCCAACAACAAAGGAAATATCAGGACGAGTATGGGTTAAATACAAAAGTTTTCCGACAAGTTGACGGTATAAGGTAGCATCAACTTCAGGGGAAGTACAATTGATTGAAAGTTTGACTCCAGACTGAAAGGGAGAAGGAGATGGCTTACAATCTTCCATGTGAAAAAAGCATAGAAGATCACAGGCATACTTGGATTGGGAGAGGAAAATACCTTCCTTGGACTGCAAGACTTGAAGACCGAGAAAATAATGTAAATGTCCTAAGTCTTTCATTTCAAACTTCTTTTTAAGGCTGGACTTCACATGGTTTATAAGGTTGGGATCACTACCAGTGAGGATAAGATCATCAACATAAAGAACAATAATGATAAGAGACTTGCCCTCTTTCTTGGTGTAGACAGTATGGTCAAAATGACACCTAGAAAAGCCAGATTCTAAAAGGAAACTATCCATTTTGGCATACCAAGCCCGAGGAGCTTGCTTGAGATCATAAAGGGATTTCTTAAGATGGCATACAAGCCTGGAGTCTTTTTGTATAAACCCAATAGGTTGTTCCATGTAGATATCTTCATGCAAGTCCCCATGCAAGAAGGCGGATTTAACATCCATCTGATGGACTTCCCATTTGAAAGAGGCAGCAAGGGAAAGAACAAGGCAGATAGAGTTCATTTTGGCAATGGGGGAAGAGGTTTCAGTATAATCAATGCCTTCAACTTGTGAAAATCCCTTAGCAACAAGGCGAGCTTTATGTTTATCAACTTTCCCATTTGGCCCATACATGGTTCTGTAAACCCATTTGCATCTAACAAGTTTTGGTCCCTTTGGTAGAGGAACAAGATCCCATGTATCATTTGCCAATAATGAATGATATTCTTCATTCATAGCTGCGTCCCACTGTGGATGGCCTGAAGCTTCTACAAAGGTGTCAGGATCATAATTTGCTGACACTTGAGCCAGTGAAGAAGAGGCTCTTTCAAACTGAGAACGGGTACGACGCTGATCTGTAGGATCACCAACAAGATCACCTGCTGCATCTCGAGTAGCTTGGACCCATTTTGGAAGTGAAGGAGTTGAAGGAGCTGAAGGAGCTGAAGGATGATCTTGAGAAAGTGGGGGTGGATTGTCATCCTCACTTTCATCATCTGAAGAAGAAATATGTTCAAAGGTAGAAGAGATAGAGAGAGGTGGCACATGTGCCAAACTAGGCTGTAGGCCGATTTATTTTCATCAAACTGTACATCTCTTCTAATTATAACATTTTTGGACTTAAATGGAATAAGTCTATATGCTTTGACATCTTCAGAATATCCAACGAAGATACATTTTTGACTCTTTGGTTCTAAAGCTTTACGTTTTTCATCTGGAATATGGGCCCATGCTTCACTTCTAAAAACACGAAAGTGACTCACATCTAGTTTAATAGAGCTCCATGCTTCTTCTAGAGTGATGTTCTTTAAAGCTTTAGTAGGAGTGCGATTTAGTATGTAATTTTCACAGTTAATTGCTTCTGCCCAATAGTTAAGACTAAGTTCTTTAGATTGAAGCATACAATTAGCCATTTCTTTTAAGGTGCGATTCTTCCTTTCAGCTACACCATTTTGTTGTGGAGTATATGGAACAATATGTTGCATTTGAATTCCATTCTCAGTGAAAAAGTTGCTGAAGTCATTTTTAACATATTCTCTGCCATTATCAGATCTCAGCTTAAGAATTTGATGTCTAGATTGTTTTTCAACAAAGGCCTTAAAGGCCAAGAATTTGCTAAATACTTCACTCTTGAGTTTTAAGAAGTATACCCAAGTGCGTCTAGAGAAATCATCAATGAAATTTAAGAAATACTTGTAGCCAGAGAAGGAAACAACTGGAAGTGGACCACATAAATCACTATGCACAAGCTGTAGAGGGGCCGAGGCGTGCCAAGAGGCAAGTTTTTCAAAACTGTCCCAATGATGTTTTCCGAGTACACATCCGGAACAGACACCATCTCTGCAAGATACCATTGGAAGACCTGTCACCATATTTTCTTTACATAGAT